>MU160847.1:0-37241 GCA_015888305.1 Antheraea pernyi | reverse complement strand
TTGGAAAAATAATTCCATGTTTTTAAAATAAAATTAATTTGAAATTAGAATTCTTAGCCAAACAAAAATTATTTTGATTTGAAATGGCCAGTACTGCAGAACAGCAATTTCATAGGTAAAGACCTATTATATAGAATAATTCATGAGGTTAGAAACAATAAGTAACAATACAGTGTATTGCAACAGTTTATCAAAAGTAGTAAATATTAACAGACGTAATAAATTATACAAAGTAGCCGTATCTACACTATTAAGCAAACTAATTGAACACAACATGCAAAATATTAATTTTAATGGGATTAATTATTTTTCTCAGTCAATCGTGATCGTATATATACTTATATATAAATTAAAAATGCAAGTGTGAGATTTTTGTTTATTACCAATGATATTATAAATAAAAGTGTAGATACGTTTACTACTACCTGACATTTTGACAAAACAAATGACACGATAACGCATACATACGTAAAGTAATATTGTAACACCACACTGTCTTAGATAAAATGTGGAAGTAAGATGGCATGTTCCAAATACCGGTGGTGAAAAAGAAATAGTTACACGTTGCTTAGATCTACCCGTCAAAAATAAAGAATAATCAAAACAGAGAAGATGTCTTTATTTGTAACGTGGTATAAGAGAATAATAAGGGAATGAGTATGCAATTGTATTATGACAATTTAATTTATATAAACATTGTTAAAGTGGCGTTTTAATATATTTCTATTTATCTATTTCTTAGTCCATTCAGTTTTCTTCGTCGGTGTATATCATTTCCCTTTACTTACAAGATGTATACAGCAACGATAGCTTAAAAATGTAATAAATACAACCAACAAATCTATTTTTGAGGTCAGTTGCCTTATTAGAAGTAATGTGAACCGGTATCAAAAGTTCCTGGGGAGTGTTTTCTCATTATTGACGTGCTATCTGAGAGTATCTAGGAGATCTAGAAATACTGTCATTGTTCCTAGTGTATTAATGAATATTGCGAAGATGTTAAGACCTTGCTATGTCAATAGCAAATAAAAAAAGCTACACCGAACTAACGAGGCGAGCGTTTATGACGCTCAGCCGCTAGGGAGCAAGATCAAGGGTGCCAAATGGCCGTTTAGGCTGTTGTCTTGGATGCAACATTCCGAATATTACTAAGCTAAACTACTTAAGCAAATCAGTTAATCATGATTACATACGTTTAAAAAAGAAAGTAGATAAAGATATTAAGAGATCTATGTTCAGATTTATTTCATTAAAAGAAAGATCGGATCTCATTCTCTTCGCAGTTATTAGTTAATATAATATCTGTATTTAATCTCTTGTTTTAATGAAATAACTGTGTTTAAGATTTCAATTACTTAGTCATTCTTTAGGATATAGCTATTACTAGCGAGCTCGGCGAACGTTCGCCCGCCCTGATGCCCATTGTTATTAAATCACTTGCTGATACCCATTTCTCCGGGCGCATCTTTACATTGTAATTTAAGAAATGTAAGACTTTAAGATGTAAAATAATAAAAATGTTTTTTATTGCACTTGTAGATACGACACATGCGCCAACTACTTTAACTTACTTTGTACTATACCTATAGCCTTCGCGCAAGCGAACAGATAGACAGACGTGATAGAAGAATTTGTTGTAATGCTGTCGTAGTGTTACCCTTGTCAATATTTCGAATAAATAAATAAAAAATACTCAAGGCCTACATTTCGTATTTATCTTCCTAAAATATATAAAATAAACGTCTTTTTGTTGGTCCGTTTGTATAATTCTAAAACCACCGAACCAATTCACATTATTATTTCTATCAATCATAGGTATATTATCTATATGATGTTTATATATTACACACATAAATGCTAATTTTGCCGAATGGGATTTATCATCAAAAATGTATTTGGAACCCATAATATAATCTCCTCAATGCTCATCGACGCTATAATTATGAAGCCAACTAATTAAATATAAAATCGAACACTATTACCTAAAAAACTGTTACTGGTCTTACTGAGCCTGAATCATGGAGTGATCAGTTTGTTATTATTTCTAGTATTTACATTATGTCGGTTTCTTACTAAATCCAGATTATCTAAGTTTTTGCTGACGTATATCATATTCTCAAGAATATATTGGGAGGGCAGAGTTAAAATATCGCATTCCTGAAACTTAGTCTTTAATGATTCGCGGGGCCCCAAATTATAGATCGCTCGAACTGCCCGTTTTTATAGTATGAATATGGTGTCCACCTCAGCTGCTAGTCTCTCCCCCACCCCTACAACATTAAGCTAATAATAAATTATAGGCCCATAAAAGGCATGGTAACTCATAAAATATGGTTATAAGGTATAAGGTTGATGTTTATATATTACACACATAAATGCTAATTTTGCCGAATGGGATTTAACATCAAAAATGTATTTGGAACTTTAACCCATAATATAATCTCCTCAATGCTCATCGACGCTATAATTATGAAGCCAACTAATTAAATTTTCAAGCTTTATTTAGATTTATTTGTCGCAAATACTTATAATTAATGTCGTGTTCATCTAGGTATACATTTGCCACAAGTATTGATTGCATTATCATAGTGTAAATATATATATGTATATTTTATATTAAAATGTTATATTTATACTATAAATAAGTTTATATAATTTTATTTAGACACTAAATTTCTATTAAGGTGCAATGCTGCTTCGGGTAGCATGGTAGTTATGCAAGCATTGCCTTTGCTCAGGGAGCTATGTAGTTCTCATAACAATATAATATAGATTTATCAAGAAATTACAAGCCCAACATCCATCTAATTTTAAATTTAAAATAAATAAAATAGCACAGGTTACTCCTTACAACTGCAATGATCTGCCGGTGGAAAGTCAGTCAAAATCGGTCCAAACGTTATGGAGATTAGCTCCAAAAAATAGACAGACAGACAACAATTTTTGGAATTGGTTTGTTTTGTAAAATCCTTATAAACTTTCATATCTATTTCGTTCAAAACTGTTATTTTGACATTACAAACTAACACTTGAATTTTTCTATGTATATATCAAAGTGCAGTCTTAAAACTTCCTAATTTAGTAGAAATCAAATAATTGATCTCTCTTTATAATAGAAATATATTCCACTCTTTATATTTTCATTCAATATTGTATACAATATACATACTATGTAATTGTAATTATTCGCCGGTAACGTTATCTGTATAATATCTGTCTCTATCCCACTTGGTCATAGGGATATGCTCTGTTGCTTCCATCATTTCTTTGCGTAATATTTTTTGGTTTTGTAATATTTGATAATTAAAAAATATGAATTAATTCGTGGTAATAGTAATATGAATGATATGTGAATACCATGCCTTCTACCATGCCTCATATACGCCTGCCAGACGTGGTAATTCACTTCGAAGGTAAAAAAAAGTTAGAACTTGTCAACGAGGAATAGAGCGTAGCATGCTAAACATCAGAAAAATTCCAAAAATTCGACACAACAAAATAAGACAAACAACAAAAGCAATAGATGCCCTAGAACAGGCTCTTGCAAAAAAATGGAAGTGGGCCGGACACGTTGCACGTCTCCAAGACCAAAGATGGACAAAAAAGGCGACATTCTGGAGACGACCTCAGGGCAAGAGAAAGAGAGGAAGACCAAATGCCCGATGGGAAGACGAAATCCTAAAAGCTGCCTGTTTAAACTGGTTTGAGAAAGCCCAAGATAAAGACAAATGGCTTTCTTTGGAGGAGGCCTTCACCTGTAGAGGGGTTCTTGCAGATGAAAAATAACTTTACCCTTTAACAAATAGTACATTGTAAATTGTAAATATTTTTTATTTTAAGTTCATTTCTTGTTCAAAACTTGTTAAAACTGCAAGAAATAAAAGGCTTTTTTTTATTATGTGAATAAATAAACAGTAAGATTATTGCTTGCACAGTTTGTGCAATGTCTCATAACAATAGTTTTGAGGCATTTTATGAAACGATCGGTACACGAGATGCTTCCAATAACGTTGATATGATACTGTTGTCGCGTTTGCTAGCTAGCCAAGTTTTAACATGCCGTTGTCGCTTGTGACGTACTTATAATAACATTGTTTGTTACCCATTCACGCTCTAATTACTTAACCGATCATCGTGAAATTTTGCATACAAATTGTCATGGGTACAGAAAAACATATAGGGTATAGGGTAGGTTTTTTATTAAAAAAACTTCTACTTTTCCCGAAGGATAGGTCAAATACAATTTATTCATCGCCATTCCATCAAATTTGGTCTCATTGTTTTTAGATAATAAATATTATGCGAGATGCTTCCAATAACGTTGATATGATACTGTTGTCGCATTTGCTAGCTAGCCAAGTTTTAACATGCCGTTGTCGCTTGTGACGTACTTATAATAACATTGTTCCTTACCCATTCACGCTCTAATTACTCAACCGATCATCGTGAAATTTTGCATACAAATTGTCATGGGTACAGGGTACATATAGGGTATTATTAAAAAGACCTATACTTTTCCCGAAACATAGGTCAAATTTACGTGAACCGCGAGCAAATGCTGGTTAAATACAATTTATTCTTCGCCATTCCATCAAATTTGGTCTCATTGTTTTTAGATAATAAATATTATGTACAAAATTCAGTATAAACATTTAGATATGATATAAAACAAATTAATTGCTTAAAAAGTAAAAACAATAACTTAAGTTACATCTTATTAATTCAAACGAGAATTGCTACAGACCCTGCTAGTGCTACTATATTTCAAGATTTAGATCTAGAATATATAATTATTCTTCATTAATTCTTAAATAACACATTTTTTTAATGTAAAACTCTTTATGGCATGGTAGGAAAAAATGTACGTTGCGGGTTAAATATGAGGTAGGTATGTATTTGTGTGTATGTGCAAGTATGTATGTGTTTGTTTAGGAATAGTAGTCTACCAAAATTAGTAAAGTTATGGTTAAGAATATATACTACGAGAATTCGTATATTAGACATTCTCATCACTACACATTTATTGGTGGTAGAGCCAGGCTGAAACTATTACTGGTTTCAGCATGAATGGGTCGGCTCGCTCGGGGTAGTACCACCCGACCCATAGAAAACCGACGTGAAGTAACAGTGCTTGCATTGTTGCGTTTCGTTCGGTCAGTGAGAGTGCCCGTGGCCCCTGCCCTCACCTCGCTCATCTCCCTCTCCCTCCCCTAACCCTTCCCCCCAAAGGGTGGCAACGCACTTGCGACTTCTCTAGTGTTGTTAGTGTCCATGGATGGTGGTAATCACTTCACATCAGGTGACCCACCTGTTCGTTTGCCAGCTATGACATAAAAAAAAGTACATATTATAAAACAAAGTTCCCTACCGCGTCTGTCTGTCTGTTCGCGATAAACTCAAAAACGACAAAACGGATTTTCATGCGGTTTCACTAGTATTTAAAGTGATTCACGAGAAAGGTTTGGGTATATAATTTGTCAAGCTATTTTTTATTATCAGTGCGGGATATCATCTGCGGAGGCCGCTAGTATATTTATAATTTAATACATATAAGCCAAAGAAGTTTCACTTCCTCCGCGTGTACACACAGATACACGCAGTGTTTTTTCTTAAAATATTAGGAACTATGGCTTCACGACCGTCTGTTAAATATTTAACCATGTGTTCTTCATTATTATTAAAATCACACATAAATTTTATCAGACATAAGTCCTGAAAAACTATATTTCATTAATTGAGATAATAAATGTGTAACGCCATCTAATAACGACTTTTTTCATTAACTTGTAGCAACACTACTTACTTCAACTTTTTAATAATGGCGTCTCGTAGATACAAGTTCTGCCAGTGTCAAGTCAGTCACGAGAGAGTCAATTAAAAAGTTAATTATGTTGGAATATGGACGATCTTGAGTCAGTAACAACATTGTATTTTATAACTACACTAGCATATTTAGTTAAACATAAAAAAAACACGAAACGTATGGTTTTTCATGTTAATTTAGAAGCTGATTATTAAAAAGAAAACTCAAAACTTAATTGAACGTTACAATTTATGCAATCGTTTTTAATTTTATTCTAACTTACATCATTTTGACAGGATGTAAATTAACATTTTTTTGGCGGTTTTTGCTTGATATTTCGTAATATTTTTGATTAAAATACACCTTTATTTATATTATTTATGAAATTCAAGGTTTTTTAAAAGTCAAGTATCTCATTATTTCCTACTCGATTGCCACAAGATTATCAAGAGTTATCACCAGAACTCTTCGTCGACCTGTTTACACAATTCATATCCAGCAACGTTTCAGTAAGACTTATAACTAAACGAAATGATAATAACTTAAATAAAAACTTGATATTACGTGATTATGTAATCGATGACATCAAGAATTGATGGTAAGCGCTGAAGACAGTTTAACTGCTGATCAATATATAAGAGTAATCTTAATCAATGATATGGCACCATTTGAAGACTTCGTTTTAGATTCAAGAATGCTTGCCCGTACACTACTTGTTCAACTCAAGCATATTATAAATCAAAATCAAAAATATTTTACTTAATTTAACCCCTGAGAAGGCGCTCATTAGCGTCAATGCTACCACCGGTTCGGAAAACAACGCAGTCATCAAGAAGAAGCGGCAAAAAACTCGATCGGGTTTATCTTTACATAGTACATATTTTTACAAAAATAGGTACATTCGATTTTGGTGGATACACAGAGAAAGGCGTAATTTCCAGATATCACCATCGTTCACATATTGATCCATCATATAAAAGCCTTTTAAAAGACGCTTTAAAAGACATTAAAACCCAGTTGACATGGTGCTTGAACTCACTACCCGGCAAATCGGTAATGTGCTTTGTGACTTCGTTATAAAACCTAACACTATTACCTAAAAAAATTTTACTGGTCTTAGTGAGCCTGGAACATGGAATGACCAATTTTTGTTGTGTCTAGTGTTTAAAGTATGTTGGTCTTTTACCAAATACAGCTTATTTAAGTTTTTGCGGACATATATTAGATTATCATGAATGTATTGAGATGGCAGAATTAAGATACCGAATTCCTGAAACTTAGTATTTAATGATTTGCGAGGCCTCATATTATAAATTGCTCGAATTGACCATTTCTGTAGTAGTAGGAATATGGTGTCTGCCTCAACTGCTGTCACCGACAACAAAATACCATAAGACATTAACCTATGGATCATAAGATATTAAGCTATGGATAATGATCTAAATGTGATATTTATGAACTTGGAGTGAAAAATGAAAAATAAAATCCAGAATCTCAGCCCTTCTCAATGTGATTTAACTGCAAATCGCAAATAGCAATGGCAAAGACAGGTGGCAAAACATAAAGTAATGCTCAGCACGACTAGGTGATTGGAGAACATAGATTAGAGAAACATGCAATATTGTTTTTTTAAGTTTCATTTTTAATTAACCTTTTCAAATTTTATTACTCGCATTAAAAATTCAAGAATGTACATTTATCATTAAAAAAATAAATGTACAGTTTCTCATTTTAGTTTTAAAACAAAGATAAAAGAATAAATTTATTAAAATACTAGCTATACCCGCAGTTTTTTTATTCGTATTAAAGAATTATAAAATTGTGAGACTATGTACAATTATAGAAATGCTCTTTAAAAGCAATTATAAGTATGACACGCACGCCACTTATAATAAGAAGTAACGTGTACATTAGATATATAAATACTAACAGTGTGCCAAATGAGGTTTGTCATCAGCAACATATTTCGAACCTTAACCCTCAGTATAACTATCTCAGTGCTCACTAATACTGTATAAGGAACTAATGAAACAATAACTTAAAATATTATTATAAAGATTTACATTACATTTAATATACATTGCCATTATTATAATTAAGATTTTGTGACTATACAAAAATAAACGCTTGTCTGTTCCGCGAGAAATTGTATTATGGAACTCTTTACGTAATACGTTTATAATTTAATTATTAGGAAGACCTTTATATAATTAATGTAATGTCGAATTGTAAATAATAAGCTGATCATTATTTCTCAAAATAAAAATAAAGAATGATTTAAAATATTACTAAATTTCATGCAGACAAAGTCGCGGGTAACAGCTAGTCTAAAATAGAATAACCTCAATTACTTTTTATAAGGTTCGCTATCTACCAGTGAAATTCCCGTGAAAATCAGTCTAACCGTTTTGGAGAAAGCACTGCAAGCGAAGTCACTTTTAACAGCTAGTATAAACCAACATTTATTGAATTACTTTTTATAAGGTCAGCTATCTGCCAGTGTAAGTCTCGCGAAGATTGGTCGAACCGTTTCGAAGATAGCACTGCGGGCGAAGCCACGATTAACAGCTAGTAAAAAATAAAAAATTCTTGAATAAATTTTATAAAGATCAATGACAGTTTCGTAAAGATCGGTCTAACCGTTTTGAAGATAGTACTGCAGGCGAGGCCACAGTTAACAGATAGTTTATGTTAAAATTGCTTGAATAACTTTTTATAAAGATAGATATCTGTCAATGACAGTTTCGTGAAGATCGGTCTAACCGTTTTGAAGATAGTACTGCAGGCGAAGCCTTAGTTAACAGCTACATAGTTTAAGTTGAAATAAACTAAATTACTTGTTATGATGTCCGCTATCTGCTGGTGAAAGTTCCGTGAAAATCGGTCTAACAGTTTTGGAGATAGCATTGCGGACGAAGCCGCGGTTAATAACTAGTCTAATTTAGAGTAGCCTAAGTACCCCCTGTAATTTCAGTTAGTTATCTGCCAGTGAAATTCTCTTCAAAATCGGTCCACCCGTTTCGGAGATTACCCGGAACAAACAAACAGACAGACAGACAAACCGACCGACAAATATTTAAAAATTGCGTACTTTTAACATTTAACATTTCAGGTAAAGTTATCCGCATGTATTTTAATATATATTTTAATATCTATATATATACATACAATAAGAATCTAAATGTAAGGTGTCTGTACTTTTAATTTTTTTGTGAAAAGTAAATCTGTTGCAGGTGTCTAGGAATAAATAATATAATATATTTCAAACATTTTTAGAAATGTCTATCTGTCTGTTTGTTTGTTTGTTTCATTAAAATCGGTTCACTCTATCAAAAGTTATTGTCACTTTAGTGATGATGCGACTTAAGTACGAGAGAAAGGTAGACAAGTAAATGGACTTAATACATTCAGATGATTTTAATAGTGACTGTTTTTTTTACATTACGTTCCACGCGGACGGAGTCGCGGGCACAGCTTTACAGTTTAGATAATATACAGACTTAATAATGATAATAATGGAAAATTATATTTGGCAAAAGATCAGTTACAGCGCAGTCTTTCGTAACACACTACTCAAACTATGAAAAAACATAATCGACTACGGTACTTTCGTATTAAATGCACCGCGCTCAGCGACCGCTGCCGCTTTCGACTAACATTATCTTTTTACGCAAGTCTAACCTTTTTTTTTTAAAAAAAAAGTCTAACCTAACCTAACCAAACCGAGACGAAGCTGTTTTGTTTTAACTTTAAAATCATCAAGTATAGTAGTATACAAAATGGTACTTATGTATTAACGGCCTTTATTTCGCAGGTCTAAGCTAACCGACCCAGGACGGGAAAATTGAGAAAAATAAATCGGTTAAGTTCGTTTTTATTCGACTGCTTGCTCTTTTATCTCGGTTTGGTTAGGTTAGATTGGCCGGGGGGCCCATCTCCTCATTGCACAGGTCCGGCGGACGATGGGGGGCAGCCGGTGTGTACTCGGTCTGTCTCCCTATAGGTAGGAGCCCGGCGGTCACCTTCCGCCGGGCGGACCGTGGGGGCGGCTCTACAAGGTTGATTAGCTTGTTCGATCCCTTGTCGCCCCCACAAAACGGTCTGTCGGTACACCGTGGGGTTTTAGTCCGTGCGACTCGGACATAACCCACCCTCTCCCCCGGGAGGGTGGCGTATCCATAAGGGATTTCCCCACGTTTAAAAAAAAAAAAAGACTTGCGAAAAAAGGTAACGCGATCCGGCCGCAGCAGAGGTCGGCGAGGGCGGTGCATGTAATACGAAAGTACCTCGACTACTTTTGACACGAAGAAAATAAGAATGTAGAGGCTGTATAATAACCAGGGATGTTATGGATATGACATTTCGGTTCCGGATACGGATACGGATATAGGAATATAATTATATCGGTTACGGTTACGGATATGTAATAATTTCGGATTATCCGTTAGTTTCGGATAGTTTCGGTTACGGATATTAGATTGAAGTAAAATAGAAACACAATTACTATGCAATACTTTGGTTTTACTTAGTCTAACTCTAAGTTATCATTTGGTATTATAAATCACTCATATTAGAGAAGTACTTAATATATCTACTCAATTTTAAGTCTTATATAACTATTAAAATTTAAAAATGCTATAAATTTAACAGTAAAAATAAACTTTACACATTGCACATATTAACTTATAACCTATGTATAACATATTAAATATGTGTGATAAGATAACTAGAGTTTTTAATTTTTAACTTGTTATGAAAGAGGTTAAGTGGTGACTACAAACAATAAACAAACTACAAAATATATTAGCCGACCGATATACATTAGCTTAAAAATATCGATATTTTTAATCAATTGATTTTTTGCAATCGATATATGTCGTACATCGATGCTTTGGATTCGATGTTGACATCGATGTAAAGATCGATGTTTTTGTAATATCGATCGTCCCTACTACAAGATTCACAAGGAGTGCAAGTGCGACGAAACAAAACCTTTCGAGACATGTTTTATTTAATTGATCCACCCTTATTCGAAATTATCCGAAACTTTTCAATCGGTCGATAGTTTCGGTTACGGTTACGGGGCTCCATAACATCCCTGGTAATAACAATAATTCTTATTCAAATAAATTATCGTTCATCAAACTCACATATTTCTTCTATTTTTATGTAAACAATATTATTCTATTCGTATTTCCTTAAGTACTGAAATGCTCTTCAATTTTATTATGAGTAAAATAAATTAATAAGTGTATTCATAAGTAAGATTTTTGCACAGCAGATTTATCAGAATACAGTGTATATATATAAACAGTTAATAATAGGAATGTCAAATAAATTAAATAATAAGCATCAGATGAAGCATGTCGTTAATAGGTCCCCGGCTGATTGGAACTTACCACATTAATTGACCCCTGATAATACCGATGTGTACATATTGGACGCAATTTAATTATTACTTCGTACTGTTGTCCTAGCTCTACTTGATTAATGATCTTGTCATGTCTAAAGTGAAATGTCTTTGAAAGTGATGACATTAAAATTTCAAGGACACATTTTAGAGCGAGAAACAGATTCTCCCTTTTTGATGTCCTTCCTTATATTCTCCGTCCTACTAGCCTTACGTGTCTCTTAGGTTTAGTGAATAATAACCCTGTAATTTTACATGTCTTGTCATTATTTATTAAAATTAACAAAATCATAGTTTAATCAGATTGTCTAGTACCTAACAATAAGTCGGTTTAAACACAATTAGTTATCTTCTTTTTCGAATTACATTTTTTTATCGCTCTCCTTGGTTTATGGCACGATCCGCCACAGACAGCGCACACTCTGTATCTACATGACATTGGCGGAATTGTGTATTGCGTAGACACGGCGCGGCGCCATAAATTAAAAAAGAAAATGAACATTTGTCGAACCTAATACTTCTGACGCGAAAACAACGGAAAATAGATACTTGGCTAGAAACGGAAAAAGAAAGAATTACTCAATTAGTCAAGAGATAGATGAATACGATATAACAAAGTATTATAAAAAATTAAAAACATGTCTATATATATATAACAAAAAGAGGAATCAAAACTATTAAAGACTAGCTTCTGCCCCCGACTTCGCGTGGAATAGTAAACGTTTACGCAGCGCATTTCATCTGAGAAAATGCAAAAAATACCCCAATTTTGAAACATTCCTCATTGGTGCTTCGCTCCTATTCATCTTAGCATGATGATATATAGCCTATAGATGATATATAGCTTATAGATGATATATTTCTCGATAAATAACAAAGAATTTTTCAAGTCGGACCACTAGTTCCTGAGGTTAGTGCGTTCAATCAAACAAACTGTTCCACTTTATAATATTAGTAACCTAAAAACTCTTCAAGAAAATGATAAAGCGTATCTTCAAGTAAAATTTATTAAATAAATTTATTAAAATCGGTTCGGTCTACCAAAAATTACTGTAATTTTAATGACGACGCGAATTACGTACGAATAACAAAGAATTTTTCAAGTCGGACCACTAGTTCCTGAGGTTAGTGCGTTCAATTAAACAAACTGTTCCGCTTTATAATATTAGTAACCTAAAACCTCTTCAAGAAAATGATAAAGCGTATCTTCGAGTAATATTCTGTCTTTGCTTTATTAAAATCGGTTTGGTCTACCAAAAGTTACTGCAATTTTAATGACGACGCGAATTAAGTACGAGAGAAAAGTGAACTTAATACATTCAGGTAACTTCATTAATCATTGTTTTTTAAGTAAAGTTCCACGCAGATAAAGTCTCGGGCACAACTAGTCTATATACAATAATAGTATTGTAACGACATACATAATACCTACACAGTATATGCTACTAGATATAAATCCAATTAAATTACGCGATCACCCAAAACCCACCAACCAGGTGGTAATCAAATGTTATATGAAGCTAATAAATGACTATGACTATGGAGCTACAACTTACAAATAAATAATGTGGTGAATCGTTATTATTCTAGTTTTGTCTATTACTTTATTATTCAATATGTTGTTAATTTCTAGTTTTTAATTTATTGATCCAGTAATAATTTAATTTTTATCGTCTGGCCATTATTATCTATAATCCTTTGCAAATACTCGATATGTATATATATCGCATATGTATGTATATATTGACTTAATTCAGATAAACAGGTTTTCGTAAATTAGTTGTCAAAGCATTTACAAGACTACACAATTGGAGTCATATTTCAATTTCACATACAAAATCTGAAAGTTCCAACGTTGTGTTTATACTGATGCATCCCTATTATTTAATATAATGGGCAGATATCTATTTGAATCATAATTATTAATATCGAAACAACTCAAAGATGAATAAATGCCAATTTTAAATTTCTTTAATAATATTTTTTATTTGTTTTGTATTAACCTCTTCCTTGCACTATGCGCATGGTTCAAATTTAAAGCTATATTCCGACAAGTGATGTTTTGAATCGGCGCTTTTCCCTTTCTTCGAATCAACTGTCTGTTCTGTACGTGAAAATGAAGTAGTTAGTTCACTCATCTTATTTTGTCCCGTCACGTCCCGGTTTTAGTTTTTTTTTTTATATTATAGGAGGCAAACGAACAGATGGGTCACCTGATGTCAAGTGATCACCACCGTCCATAGACACTTGCAACACCAGGGGATTCGCAAGTGCGTTGCCAGCCTGTGTTGGGAGGGGGGGAGCGAGAGGAAGAGAAGAAGGGAGGGTAGGTAGGTCTCCGGCGCTCTTACTGACCGTACGAAACGCAACAATGCAAGCACTGTAACTTCACGTCGGTTCTCTACCTCTTTTACATATCTACTTATATCAGCATATTTCTTACTCAGATTCTTTTGATACCTGTTATCTTTTGTTTCGTTTCTGACCAGTTTACATACTTTGCAAGTATCTACTCAAAATTTTATATTCATGGTTCTCCACCGTAACTAGTTCCTTAAGTTTCCTTTCATACTAATTGATATGCCCCTCGTGTCCTATTTCCAGAGCTCTTGGTATCAGTTCTTTTAGTAAAAGCACTCTTGTTCCTCTTAACACAATTCCATCAACAATACATAGCTCTGTCTTAATCCATACCTTCTTAACTATTTTGCCCAGACATCACTTTTGTTATAAATTATTAAATACTAATAATATTATGAAATTATTTTAAAGTAAATTATTATATTTTTGGTCGCCAAAGATTGCACTTTTGTCACATGTACCGAGTTGCACGCGTTCATTTATTTATTACTAGAAGTGCCCGCGACTCCGTCCGCGTGGTACGTAATGTAAAAAACAGTAACTAATACAATCATCTGAATGTACCTTCGATCAACAATAACTAGATAAAGGGTCGGCGCGAAAAAGACGTCTCGGTAAATAAGAGCTCACTTGAAATGTGTGCCCTTATTTTGTTTAGTTTGTTTGAAACACAGCCAATGTAAGCCCGTTTCACATGCCGCAGTGTATTCAAAAGATGCAAAAATAATACCCGAAAAAGCAATTTAACGGCCGGAGTATCTTACTTTCGCTAAATACATCTTGAATAAGTTATATTTTAAGCTTTAAACTAACAAATAATATCAAATTTTGAACAAAATTACCGACTTTAAACCTGTGGTACCACTGATAGGCCAAGGCTCGCCAACCACGCAGAAACACGTACAATAACGAGAAAAAGTACTTTATTCAAGATAAATATAAACAAAATAAACAAAACAATAAAAAAAGATAAATATAAACCAGATCGAGTTTCTTGCCGGTTCTTTTCGATTACTGGGTTGTTTTCCGAACCGGTGGTAGTTTTGGCGTTCATAGGTGCCTTCTTGGGGCACTCAGTAAATTGAAAAAAGTGATTTTGATTATTAACAACTACTGCTCATATGTTTAGAAACTAATATGTCAAATTTATATTTTGTGACGTTGGTGGTATAATTACTTCTTATAATTATTGGTGGTAAATTCTTTCTTATTTGTTTTAATCAAATTATATTCAAATTTGGATACAATTGAAAAAAAATCGAAAATTAGTTGAGTATATATCAAATCAAATCAAAAATACTTTATTCAGTTTAGACGCTAATGAGGCGCTTATGAATGTCAAAACTACCACCGGTTCGAAAAACAACCCGGTCATCGAGAAGAACCGGCAATAAACTCGATCGGGTACTTCTTTTTAACATTTGTTACACTAATCACGTATAGTGTCGATGCAGTCAGGAATGGCAATAAATACTTCGTATACTGTCACTATTTATTTGGCCAGAGCTTCGCCTTACAATAACTTCCACATAGGAGTGCGCAGATATCACAGACATCTTGCCTTTTAAAGGCCCATCTATATAAGTCAAAGCGATTACTATTTATACATAATTCCGCAAAATAGTTTAAGTAACACATAAATAATAAAGTATGAACAAATTAATGTTATTTAAGCTATAGAACAATTTTATATAATTATCCTTATTTATGTATCTCAAATGTGTTGACTAATCTGTGTCGACATGTAGATCAGCGACATCTAGCCTTTCATGACCGAACTATGAAGTCAATGAATATTTATGTATCTTTAATATGGTGGCGCTAGTGTTAATGTGTTTCTCTAATATGGTGGCGCTAATATCTATGTTCCGGTCGTGTTGTAGTCTCGTCTCTTGAATGTAATTAGGGAACTAGTGAGTATCATTGTATCGTGCTAGTAGCATGCACGAGAGCTCCCTTCCGAGCGATCAAACCTACGTTTGAGATTCTACCAAAGGAGGCCACGGCGAGTGTGCAGGAGTGAGATTGACCGCCTCACTAGGGTGACGTGATCGGTGGTCTCACGGGCTTGTGCGCGAGCAATAAGATATACATATATACGAATGTGATACACGTGTAGAACATGCCCTATATGTTATACTGGTATATAAACTATCACCATACTAAACTTAATAAAAAAACCGTGCAGTAGTTTTTGCGTGAATCACGTACAAACGACAGATATACTTATAGACAGTTTTTTTTAAAGCCTTGGTAGGGAACTAGTGAGTATCATTGTATCGTGCTAGTAGCATGCACGAGAGCTCCCTTCCGAGCGATCAAACCTACGTTTGAGATTCTACCAAAGGAGGCCACGGCGAGTGTGCAGGAGTGAGATTGACCGCCTCACTAGGGTGACGTGATCGGTGGTCTCACGGGCTTGTGCGCGAGCACGCACTGTTTAAAGAGTCGCTGATGTACAAATCATTCGCCGCCGTTATATCGTCTGTCGACATCGACAACTAACCTCGTCTTTTTTGAATTATGTGAAGAATTGCCCCCGAATGTGTCTATTGTGACGTTAACACATATTTATTATTCTTGGTGAATAAAACGTGAATAGAACTAAACTAACCATGTGGGCTAAGTCAACCATACTTTATATGCATACCTTCATATGCGTTGCACGAAGGTGTACATGTATTTCAAGTCTGACGATTTTGGCTAAGACTAACATAACAAAATCGGGACCCTTCCCTCACAGAACCTGTCTACGTACCGTGTAATTATGCAGGTGTGGTGTATGTGTAGGGAACTAGTGAGTGTCATTGTATCCTGCTAGTAGCATGCACGAGAGCTCTCTTCCGGGCGATCAAACCTACGTTTGAGATTCTACTGAAGGATGCCGCGGCAGGTGTGCAGGAGTGAGAGTGACCGCCTGACTAAGGCAACGTGATCGGTGGTCTCACGGGCTTGTCCGCGAGCACGCACTGTTTAAAGAGTCGCTGGTGTACAAATCATTCGCTGCCGTTATATCGTCTGTGGGATCGGTGACAACTAACCTCAGGTCTGAATATAAATTTGGATTTGAACTACGCTTCGAGATTACGTCACGTAATTTAGTCCCTCAGGAGGAGGCGTTAAAGGATATGAATTCGAGACGCGTTCTATACACTTCAACATAGAAGAAAAATATTCTTGAAAATATCATACAGACATATTCTATTTGAATCGAATATGAAAGTATACGGTTACAAAAAAAACAACTTGTGTATTAATATATTTAAATAAAGTGTACTTGAACGGAATATAAAACTAGACTAACCTCCTATTTTTTTTCACCCGGTATTTAGGGCGAGCGTTTAGTGCCCTCAGCTGAAAGGCAATAAACTCAAGTGTACCAAAGTTTTCAAACCTCGGCTTGGGCTGTTACCTTGAATAAAACGTGAATAGAACTAAACTAACCATGTGGGCTAAGCCAACCATACTTTATATGCATACCTTTATATACGTTGCACAAAGGCGAACATGTATTCCGAGTCTGACTTAACAAAAACGGGACCCTTCCCTCACAGAACCTGTCTACGTACCGTGTAAGTATGCACGTGTGGTGTATGTGTCGTTTCACATAAGATGATAAACGCATTCTCGACGACTTCACTGCTACTTGTCAAAAACAGACTTGTGAAAGTCATAAAATATGTTTACTTTTCATTAGTATTTTACTCCTGGTAACTAAATAGAGTTAGTTTATGGAGACGTATGTAAAAAGTAATAAAAAATACATTAATGTGGCAAACATTTACGGTCTTATCACAAAAACAAAAATAAACACAGGTTTAGTACGGGTTTTACTAAGCAGTGCCTAAAATTTTAAATCTAGTTGAACACATGTTTAAAATACTTTATTACAAAAGCTTGTCCAAGCGGTCTCTAGCTAAACATCTGGTTTAAGTTTTTTATGGTAGCAAGTTTGAATAGCATTCGTTCAATTTGATCTCATCATTCAAAAACGTTAAATTACCTACAGATATTTTGCAAACAATTGCAATATATGAATATTATTTTGTTCAGATCTTCATTTAGAAAATTTAATTATTATACGTTAAATGGGTTATCGTTACTGTGACATTTTAGTTAAAAGAAAATGATTTAATTTTTAAAACAAGCACTATATAAGATTAATAAAGTGGAACAGCAGTATTATTTTAGATAAAATACATTGTCAAATGGCAATAGTATCATATAGTAATAGTTGTGATTTACTTGTGAATCTCTAAAATAGTTCAATTTATTTCTTGCAAATTAATTATAAGTACCTACGAAATTCATAATTTATTACGATATATTTTTGCCGACATTTACAAATACAATAAATCACAACAATAAAATAAGAACTGTCAACTTAGACAAGTGTTAGAGAGAATATTTAAATTTAAATAATCACACAACATGATAAACGCATTCTCGACGACTTCACTGCTACTTGTCAAAAACAGACTTGTGAAAGTCGTAAAATATGTTTACTTTTCATTAGTATTTTACTACTGGTAACTAAATAGAGTTAGTTTATGGAGACGTTTGTAAAAAGTAATAAAAAATACATTAATATATCAAACACTTACGGTGTTATTACAAAAAAGTCAAATACTTGGTTTAAAAAAGGTTTCGAATTAAATGCACCGCGCTCGCCCGGGGCAAGTTCGCGTTATCCTTTTTCGCAAGTCTAACCTAACGTAACCAAAGCGAGACAAAAGAGCAAGATGGCGAACATTTAGCAATCGCGTTGCATTTAATTTTTATTATATTTAACATTTACAAATACAATAGATCACAACAATAAAGTAAGAACTGTCAACTTAGACAAGTGTTAGAGGATATTTAAATTTAAATAATGGCCATCTGTAAACAAGGGTAAGACACTCTTTTGTGTTAAACTTTTTAAAGCGAGTATTCAATGCGTACTTAATATTTTTGTAATAATACGGTTAACGTTTAAAAGTAATATTACAAATGTATAAGTATTAACGTATTAATTATTAAATTATTAACTAACGGCAACCATTACTGTTTCAAAAGCATCCGAGGTCAAAATCGAGGTTCTAATTAATTCAGAAAAAGAAAAAAGTTATGCTAGCTAATTAGCTTTGTATTTTTTTCAATCCACTAAAATCTAAGTAATATTTAATCAATTATTTTTTTTCCTTTAGAGCAAAAATCAAGGTCATCTAGAATTCCATGATAAAAATGGAAAACCATAGAATTGGGTTCGATTCTAGAAACAGTCAAATAAGAAAAAAAAATTCACGATGTTTTCCTTCACCGAAAGTTCCGACTCAACAAAGATTCGAACCTACATCCATCGACGTGGTATTCCAACACATTAACAAATGACCCATCATCGTTTCAAAAACGTATTTATATGTATAAATTCAACAAAACCATGAAAATCATCAGTCAAATCTCTCATTTTCATTACTTAAATTACTGATTTCCGTTTGACGTTACAAAAATATGTAAATTATGATGGTATTAATTATTCCATTAAAATCGAGTAAAATTACGTATTAATTATACAAAACTTATGACTATGTACATTTCGGAAAGCTTTAGTGGTTATCGTTCAACTTTTACTTTTTAAAAATGGCATCTCGTAAATACGAATCTACCAGTGTTAAATCAGTCATAGGAGAGTTTTTTATTTTTTTATGTTATAGGTGGCAAACGAACAGACACTTGATGGTAAGTGATCACCCATCCATAGACACTAGCAACTCCAGGTGGGAGGGGGGAGAGGGGGAGAGGGGGAAACGCAATAATGCAAGTACGGTTACTTCACGTCGGTTTTCTGTGAGAGGGTGATACTACCCCGGACGAGCCGACCCATTCATGCTGAAACCAGTAATAGGCTTCGGCATGGCTGTACCACCTACAGAAGTTACTTTATAGGTAGTATTAAATTTTTATTATAAATCAAATTGACGGGGTATATTGTTAGGCAAAACAACATACAAGGAATATAATAAATTGGGGTGCTTGAAAAATATTTGTTCTAGATTGCCTTCATCTAACCCATATACACATACATTTGCAAGATGGAAGGATATCCTTATTATGAAGTATAATTTCATTAAAGCAAATTGACAATTTTTGACATAAAAAAACGATAAACTTAAAAGCCAATTAATGTCACATTAGAAGTTTTTTTTTAATAACGGCATTTTATCTTCCGATAAATTTAAATCATTCGACTAGCGCGATTAGAGTGCGACTTCCTTGTAATAGGGATACTAGTTTTTCTCGTCACTTTGTCGGCGTATTTATCGCTAAAATGACCTATGCTGGTCGTCAGATTTCAAGCTATCTATAGAAAAAACAATTTTTTTTTTGAACTGTCTATGCTATTGACCTAGCAAGGTCTTAACAGCTTCACCGGACTACATTTTTGTCGTGAACGTTTTATGTAACAGATATTCGTTTTTTTTTTTGTAATATTATTTTTAATTTGTAATACTAGTAGCTACACACGATATCATTTCCATTCGTGTCTTTATGAATGATGATCTTCTCGATGACTGGGTTATTATCCGAACGACGTATTGGCGATTTAAAACTTCAAGAAATACACAGTTCGATGTATTCCCACATACAATGGTACTACAAGTAATTTCTCAGGTTCAGGTAGGTCTCGTAATGTTTTCCTTCACCGTCAGCAGAGTGTTACTATCTTAAATTAGTAAATGTACGCAAATTCCGAAAAATTCTTTGGTACATACCGGAGTTCGAACTTGCAGGCATCAGATTAAAATTCCAGCGGTCAAACCGCTCAACATCGTCTTTTTTTCAACCACGCACGCTACATAATATATATCAAAGACATTTTATTAATATACACAGTTTTAAAAATATTGATTGAGGTAGAAATATTGAGTACAAGTAGTTGCCAATTGTCAACTAGTTTCATATCATTACGTATTATAAAACAAAGTTCTCTGCCACGTCCGTCCGTTCGTCTGTCTGCCTGTTCACGATAAACTACTAAACGGATTTTCATGTGGTTCTTACCATTAGATAGAGCGGTTAACAAGGAAGGTTTAGGTATATAATTTGTCTAGGTTATTTTATTATCACGGGGGGATAACGTCTGCCGGGCCCGCTAGTTACCTTATAAATTCTACCAATAAAAAGATTCAGAAAATTTCAGAAAAAAGATAGCATTCATTTACACCGTATCTAATAAATAAAATTATCGTGTCTTTAATTTTTATCCTACTGACCGGCTGGACCGATTTTGATGTTTTTTTTTTTGTAATTATGGAGGTCACCTGGACAGTACTTCGCTATAGTCGTAATTAAGTTACTTACTTGTTTTAAATTTTCAGCCAAATAATTTATTCTTTTTGGATTTTTCACCTACAGAAGAACACCTGAATTTCAGTCTAACAGTTTATCTTCTTTATGTTCTTTATGTTTGTTACTCATTTTTTTGGCAACATGTGTCTAATAGCATAATAAACGAGCCCTCAAATGAACAGCCTTAAACTAACTTAAAACAGATTAATAACCGCTTGCGGTCATCAATTGTAACAAAATCCATACTTGAAAAGCGATTATTATCACGGGGGGATAACGTCTGCCGGGCCCGCTAGTTACCTTATAAACGTCTACCAATAAAAAGATTCAGAAAATTTCAGAAAAAAGATAGCATTCATTTACACCGTATCTAATAAATAAAATTATCGTATTTTTAATTCTTACCCTACTGACCGGCTTGTCTGATTTTGATGTTTTTTTGTAATTATGGAGGTCATCTGGACAGTACTTCGCTATAGTCGTAATTAAGTTACTTACTTGTTTTAAATTTTCAGCCAAATAATTTATTCTTTTTGGATTTTTCACATACAGAAGAACACCTGAATGTCAGTCTAACAGTCCCTCTTTATGTTTGTTACTCATTTTTTTGGCAATATGTGCCTACTAGGTCTAATAGCATAATAAACGAGCCCTCGTATAATTTGTCTAGGTTATTTTATTATCACGGGGGGATAACGTCTGCCGGGCCCGCTAGTTACCTTATAAACGTCTACCAATAAAAAGATTCAGAAAATTTCAGAAAAAAGATAGCATTCATTTACACCGTATCTAATAAATAAAATTATCGTATTTTTAATTCTTATCCTACTGACCGGCTGGTCTGATTTTGATGTTTTTTTGTAATTATGGAGGTCATCTGGACAGTACTTCGCTATAGTCGTAATTAAGTTACTTACTTGTTTTAAATTTTCAGCCAAATAATTTATTCTTTTTGGATTTTTCACATACAGAAGAACACCTGAATTTCAGTCTAACAGTTTATCTTCTTTATGTTCTTTATGTTTGTTACTCATTTTTTTGGCAACATGTGTCTAATAGCATAATAAACGAGCCCTCAAATGAACAGCCTTAAACTAACTTAAAACAGATTAATAACCGCTTGCGGTCATCAATTGTAACAAAATCCATACTTGAAAAGCGATCTCAATAACCAATGCCACGCAAAAGGCCTAAATGAAAAAGTGAATATACGTATACACTAGTCTTACCCGCGTCTCCGCACGCATTTTCTGCTATTGGAATTATTATTCGTTGAAATGCCTTGAATTATTCTATATCTGTATAAATTAGGGTGGTCCTTATTTAGGGATATGTATATAACATGTATAGATTTCAAATATATTAAAAAAAACAGGGCCAAAATGGAGCTCTTCATTTTAAAATTAACCCATGCCCAGCCACGGTCTTATTACAAAAACAAAAATGACCACACATTGATCACGAGGTTAACTGAACAGTGTCTAAAATTTTAAACCTTATTGAAGACGTGTTTAACATGAAATGTCTTTTGCCGGCAAATTGAAATCTCAACAATACAATAAATACTTATGTCGACTTAGGCAAGTGTTAAACCGTGTTTGAATTTAAATAACGTCTTTCTCAAAACACGTGTAAGACACTCTTTTGAGATACATTTTTTAAGCAACTTTTCAACGGTTATATGACTACTTTGTAATAAGACGACCAGAGCTTTAAATGGTTATAACATGGGATAAGTTCTGTTATTACTTTGACATTTTTGAGTCATAAACTAATAAAATAAATATAAACATACATGAATATTCTTGTAGCAAATTCAACAATCTACAAAAAAGGTCTTTTGTGATTTTTGCTAACTCGACTGGTACAAAAGTTATTCGAGCTCAAAATTTTTATTTTTATTTTCGTGGGGAAATCCATTATGGATACCCGCCATCCCGGGGAAAAGAGTGGGTTATGTCCGACTCGCACGGACTAAAACCCTACGGTGTACCGACAGACCATATTTGTTGGGACGGCAAGGGATCGTACTCGCTACTCAACCTTGGATAGTCGCCCAAACGATCCGCCCGGGACTGGGTACACACCAGCTGCCTCCCATCTTCAGCCGGACCTGTGCAATGAGGAGATGGGCGAACAAATTATCGCCTCCTCCTACCGGTCCTCCGCCGGCAAAGAGCGTCGTTCAGAGGATTATCTTCGCGAGCTCTCTCCGCCGCCTCCTTCTGCGAGGTAACCTGCTCGTATAATGAGGCCATTGCTTGCCACGCCTGCTCGCTGCCGAGCATGGCCGAAACTATACTCGGCAGCGATAAATGCGCCCCTACCGTCGCAGCCAGGATGCATACAAATTTTTATGTTCCTAGTTCCAGTAATTTTGACTGAGATTTGATATAGCTATTAATATATAAGTTATTCTTACATATATACACTAGTTTTTGGTCGCGGTGTCAAAATCAAAATCAAATATCAAAATGTAACTTTTCTATTTGTCAAATGTCAATGATGTCGTATAGTAGTAGTTATGATTTATTTGTGAGTCTCTAAGAGTGTTTAATAATTTATAATAATATTTTTATAATAATTTATAATAATTAAATAATAGCGTAGTCAGATGAAGAAAAAAGAAACAAAAAGATTCCTTGGAGAGATTCGATCTTGATCACATATCAAATGGGCGTTTACACACACTACCATTGAGTCAGACAAACCGAATAAAAATATCAAATTTTGATCTTTTATCAGATCATATTCAACTCCATTTAGAATATATGAACACAATGCAAATTAATTTGATATTCAGTCTTGATATTACTTGATTTATGTATATTCGTATAATTAAATTAACTTACGAATACAATATAGTTTCCTCTAATGTTTCTTTTTTGTGAAATTAAATTTAAACAAGCGTTAGGTGATACCTAAATACATACATGAATATTCTTGTAGCAAATTCAAAATCTACAAAAAAGGTCTTTTGTGATTTTTGCTAACTCGACTGGTACAAAAGTTATTCGAGCTCAAAATTTTTATTTTTATTTTCGTGGGGAAATCCATTATGGATACCCGCCATCCCGGGGAAAAGAGTGGGTTATGTCCGACTCGCACGGACTAAAACCCTACGGTGTACCGACAGACCATATTTGTTGGGACGGCAAGGGATCGTACTCGCTACTCAACCTTGGATAGTCGCCCCAACGATCCGCCCGGGACTGGGTACACACCAGCTGCCTCCCATCTTCAGCCGGACCTGTGCAATGAGGAGATGGGCGAACAAATTATCGCCTCCTCCTACCGGTCCTCCGCCGGCAAAGAACGTCGTTCAGAGGATTATCTTCGCGAGCTCTCTCCGCCGCCTCCTTCTGCGAGGTAACCTGCTCGTATAATGAGGCCATTGCTTGCCACGCCTGCTCGCTGCCGAGCATGGCCGAAACTATACTCGGCAGCGATAAATGCGCCCCTACCTACCGTCGCAGCCAGAATGCATACAAATTTTCATGTTCCTAGTTCCAGTAATTTTGACTGTGATTTGATATAGCTATTAATATATAAGTTATTTTTACATATATACACTAGTTTTTGGTCGCGGTGTCAAAATCAAAATCAAATATCAAAATGTAACTTTTCTATTTGTCAAATGTCAATGATGTCGTATAGTAGTAGTTATGATTTATTTGTGAGTCTCTAAGAGTGTTTAATAATTTATAATAATATTTTTATAATAATTTATAATAATTAAATAATAGCGTAGTCAGATGAAGAAAAAAGAAACAAAAAGATTCCTTGGAGAGATTCGATCTTGATCACATATCAAATGGGCGTTTACACACACTACCATTGAGTCAGACAAACCGAATAAAAATATCAAATTTTGATCTTTTATCAGATCATATTCAACTCCATTTAAAATAAATAAACACAACGCAAATTAATTTGATATTCAGTCTAGATATTACTTAATTTATATATATTCGTATAATTAAATTAACTTACGAATACAATATAGTTTCCTCTAATGTTTCTTTTTTGTGAAATTAAATTTAAACAAGCGTTAGGTATCAGCTCGTTCTAAATACAATTATTTTTGCAAGGTAATATTCTAACAACTTTTTGAATTCGTTTTGCTAATTTGTATCGCAAAATTCAAATGTTTTGAGTTTATCCAGCTAGATTTTTTCTGTGGTTTCGCTTGTATAGTTTTTGGTACGTTCAGTATGGCATTTTACAGGCCTGTCCTTGTAACGGATTTTCACATTTATGTGACCCCATACGATGGTGTATCACATATACAGTTAAACATTTAAAAAATATACAATTACTAGCTGCTCCGGCCACGCATTCCTGTGACTCAGTTATTATGAAAAACAATTTAAAAACAAAACGTGGAGCCATATATGAGATATCTATAACAGCCGGTGCTACAGTTTTCTGTCAATAAATTATTTAAAGCGCCATCTGTTCGAGACTGGTGGAACTTACAATTAATAACAATAATCAACATTGCCAATTATATAATTTGTAATTTAAAAATATTGAAACCATTAATTGAAGTATAAATTATCTTTCAAGTTGGACTAAATTATACATAAATGCCAATTATTCATGAAGATCGGTTAAGTAGTTTCGGAGTTCATCGTGGATTTTTATATATTTAGGACAAAAGTAAATATTTTTCATAGAATAAAAAATAAATATAATTATTTAAATTATTGTTTTTCGTTACTGTAACAATTTCAATTTATCGCACTCCCCAATCCATTTCTTTCAAATACATAATTTTTTTATAGTGCCTTAATTAATGTTTATGTTATCTTTCATGATTATAGTGATTATTACAAAATGTTTACCGATGGGTCTAAAGAAAAAGAAAATGTTGGAATCCCCTACTAAAAAAGACATACAAAGGACATAAAAGAGCCCTACCAGCATTGGTACCATCGTGATGTTTCCCTTCGCCGATAGCTTCGAACTCGGTTGCGAGGTTTCAAACCTACGGCGATCGAACAGGCTGTCAACTAAGCCATCATCTTTCAATCATCATCGTCGCTTTTAAATAGAAGTATAGTTACTGCCATCAGTAACAGTGTCATTTTAAAGCTGTCAAAGTATGTAAAGGCAAACAAAATATGTCACTGACATAAAACACCGTTTTAAAGTACCTAAAAACCTTACGCATTTGTAAGGATTTGTCGGCTAATTAGATTATTCTATTCCAGTGGGTTAATGAACGGCTGTCTCCTAAGCATATTATGTGGAAATATATGTTAGTTATAATAGCGGCACACTATAATAGCCGTTTTCGTTCCGATCATGAAGTATGTCGTAGCATGAAGTCGTATAAATTGATACCTACATTTGGAGAAGCAAATTGCTGTTCTCTATTTTCCATAGTGAAGTGCAGTTAAACCTAAAATTTATCGAATTTTAAACATCGACTATATCTGTTTAACTATTACTATATCTAACTATATAATATGTTCCCGCGACAAAATCTTTTCAGGTTTTTACTAATAAAAAAAGTACTGGAAAGTACTGAAAGAAGTACTGGATAGATTTCGATTATTTTTTTTAGTTTTGTTTCTTAGACACTATGTCCTTATTAAAAAAACATCTTGATATCGTAAACTATATAATATATATATACTAATATTATAAAGCTGAAGAGTTTCTTTGATTGAACGCGGTAATCTCAGGAACCACTGGTCCAATTAGAAAAATTCTTATAGCGTTAGATAGCTCATTTATCGAGAAAGGCTATAATTATATAGGTTATATCATCAAGCTAAGACCAATGGGAGTGGAGCCCCAATCAAGAATGTTTCAAATTCGTTTTTTTTTCTTTTGAGAGCTTCCGCTGCCTATTGGTGTTAGCCCAAAGTAACTATTCTACGGAGACGAAGTTTAATTTAAAAAAAATTAAAAAAACCTACGATTTTTATAAGCACTACGAGTTAGACGTTATTTGAAAGGAGACAAGCGTTGTAGTACGCATGTACAGGAGAGGAGAGTAAACGCATAAACCTGTTTACAAAGAAATTTTGTAAGCAAATTATATTTCTGCTTTCAATTATTCTTATGACTTTCCTCTGTACAATAAAGTAATTGCAACGTTGACGAAGTCGCACTGTATCCGCTAGTCTTTACATAATGTACAATGAAGTTAAACGCATAAATCTGTTTACAAAGAAATGTTGTAAGCAAACTATATTTCTGCTTTCAATTATTCTTATGACTTTCCTCTGTACAATAAAGTAATTGCAACGTTGACGAAGTCGCACTGTATCCGCTAGTCTTTACATAATGTACAATGAAGTCGCCTCCGCTGTCTGTCCGCTTAGATCCTTTAAATTATCCAACGGATTTTAATACAGTTTTCAGCAATGGATAGAGTGATTCAAGCGGAAGGCTTATATCCAATATATAATACGTACATATTATAGTTCAGAAAAGCCGAAAACTTCAATGATTTGTAATGTAATGTCGCAACAAACATATTCTTTTGCGCTTAAATCGCAAACGCTGGTTAAACCTTACGAAATAGAACAAATAAATGTACTACGGAATTTTATATCTTAAAAAGATCGATATAAAAGTCCTGGATGGTTTATATGTATCTCTAAAGGATAAAGATGGATCCCACATTAACCATTTTAACCTTTTTCCAACAAAAAAAATATATTTACCAAGCTATTTTATACAATGCAATATTGTTCCTTATCCAATTAAATACATTACATACGTTGTACATATAATGTAGATCAAAACTGCCCTTAACAGTATTTCATTAAAATGGATATCTACATTGTGCCTGTGCGAAGCTGGGGCGGGTCGCTAGTAAACTATAAATTTACAATTTACATTAGTTGAAAATGGATTATTCAAGTACAAAAGAATTAAAAAAATATGATGCAATAAAATTTTACTTAAATCAAATTCACAATAACGATAAAAGATTTACTGAAATACTCTAATTTATTGCAACATTTTAATTATCATTGAGGGTATTGTATTTCAAAAATATAGTTTTAACCCTTTTTTTACCATTTAGACTCGAAGAATGGACTTATTAATGTATATAGTCGTTAATTATAGCTCTGTGGTTAACATCTTTTGACACCGCTTCGATCCATGTAGGTACAAATAATTACTAATGAGCAGTAGTAACTTTCGGTCCAGGAAAAAATCGTGATCAAACTTTAGCATAGTAGTGGGTCTTTTATAATCCTACTTGCTAGCTACGATCCTCAAGTTATAAATCTATAACCATGCAATTATAAGTATGATCCGGTAGCTACACTTAAAAGCCAATAGCCCTTTAGGCTTACCGTGTTTTCATGTCAGATCACACTACATTTAACACAAAGAAGAACATTATTTTTAGCGAATGTATATTCGGGAGTACTTATAGTATATTATATACGTAAAATAAAAGGAACCATATATTATATTATGAATACTTCTTTAAATGACTCACTCGTGATAAAACTGATTCGAAGATGTGCGTCCAGGCGAGAGAAGTGACTAGTGCCGCGACTGCAAACAGCGCTCCGCCTCCAATACACGCCCAGCGCCAGCGCACCGTGCGCCCACGCATCTTTCTACCAACGTTCACCAGTTCACTGCCGAATAAAAAGCGCTCTTTCACAAACTTTATTTTTCAAGGTAACACTCAATAACCGCATGTGTCTTGACAAACATATGTAGGAGACTATAGTCTGCGTCAAACTTTTCGGCCGTTCGGAATATGGCTTTATGTTCGGCCTTGTGCATAGTATAGTCAAGAGGTTAATACGAAACTAATTCAAAAGATTATTATAGGAATTTAACATTGACATTTATTAATCTTTATCTCAATATTATACGTACATTATATTACGTTTTTAAATAATTATGATTGAAGTAGCTATTTGCCTATTGTAGAGGGATGTGGCAGTATAATAACCAAGTTCCAACTTTCAGAAGATTTTATATAGACAAAGCAAGAATATTAACAGTTCGCAACATCATATACTTGTCAGTTGTTAACTCCACATAACATTTAATCACCTAGTTGGTGAGTTTAGAGTAATCGCGTACTTTAATTGGATTATCCGCCTTGTAAAGTACAGTTTTTATCTGTAGGGTGTTGTAGCATATATTAAGTAGGTATTATGTGGATTGCTACAATAGCGTTATTGTAAATAAAATATATTCATAGTGAACAAATCATATGTAATAAAAAAATATTTATAGTAAGGCAACGCCTTCCATAGAAACATAATTTTTCGAACTGGATGATCTTTTATTAATAACTACTAATAATAACAAACACCAACAAGAAAAAGAAAACAACGCAAAATAGCAATAGCATGTAATTAACAACAACAAAACTTTTTTTTTTTATGTTATAGGTGGCAAACGAACATGTGGTGCACCTGATGTTAAGTGATCACCACCGTCCATGGACACTAACAACACCAGAGGAGTCGCAAGTGCGTTGCCACCCTTTGGGGGGAAGGGTTAGGGGAGGGAGAGGGAGCGGTGAGAGGAGGGGAAGGGAGGTGGGCCTCCGGCGCTCTCACTGACCGAACGAAACGCAACAATGCAAGCACTGTTACTTCACGTCGGTTTTCTATGAGAGGGTGGTACTACCCCGGGCGAGCCGACCCATTCATGCTGAAACCAGTAATAGTTTCAGCGTGGCTCTACCACCATAACACTACTACTTTGAATACAACTGTACTGCAACTATTGTTACTGACACACGTGCCAGCATGGGTGCAAAAGGAGGAGGTTAGAGCGCGGGCGAGCCTGCTCCGCCTCCACCTCTTCCGCGTCCCTCTGATACCTAAATTGGTGTTCTACGCACCTTCTTCTGAGTGGTCAAAAAGTTTGACGCAGATAATGACTTGGAGAGCATGATAGTAAAACTCAAAGTGTTAATTCCATATGTGGTATTTATAGTTACAAGAGGTCTTTCACTTGTTTTCATATGCGAGTCCCAGTGAATTTAAAGGTTTCAGCCAGTCCGCTAAAAAAGATGACATACTTGAGTCAGAGCTCCACAAACATCAGTAAATCAGTATAACACTGACTATCAATTGATTGATTCTAGCTCTTTCTTTGATGATCATTATTTTAGGATTACACTGTGATGACCATCAGGCATACTGCAGTTACTATGTCGTATTACGAAATAAAAATTCATAAAATAAAGTGTTTTATACTTTCTCATTCGCTTTTTGAATAAAGATGTATGTAAAAATGTGCCAAACGGTTTTTTTTTAGTTTAATAAAAATTTTATTAACATTCTTTATCTTTATTTCTTATAAGTAAGATATACATATGTACGGATGTGATATATATGTAAAACACGTCGCAAATGCTATACCGTGTATAAACTATTACCATATCAAAGTTTATCAAAATCCCTCTAGTAGTTTTTGCGTTAATCTCGTACAAACGACAGACAGACAGACAAAAATTTTAAAAACCATGGAAATGTGTTCACACTTTGAATCTCAGTCCTCCCAGAGTATTTTTTCTTTATTTAATGTACAGATTTCGTCCGGTTATCTTTTTATTATATGTGTAGATTAGTTATTATGTAGTCCGGTGAAGCTATAAAGGCCTTACTAGGCCAATAACATAGTTCGAAAAAATAAATGTAGTCCGGTGAAGTTGTAAAGGTCTTACTGGGCTAATAACAATTTGGTAGTTGGTGGATCCACGCTGAAGCTATTACTGGTTGTAGCATGAATGGGTCGGCTCGTCCGGGATAGTACCACCCTCCACCCTTCCACCCAAACACAGGCTAGCAACGCACTTGCGACTCCCAAGGTGTTGCTAGTGTCTATGGACGACGGTGATCACTTAACATCAGGTGACCCACATGTTCGTTTGCCTCCTATGATATATATCAAAAAATATATAGTCAGTTCGAAAAAAAAATGTGTTATTAATTTTTACTAAAATAATCATCTACTGCAAACACTTAGGTATTTTTATTTTATTTATGTATAAGTAGTACAAGGATGGGTTGGGATTGTACAAGTACAGATTCATATAACAGAATAACCTCGTCTTCTCTCACATATATTATATAAAGCGATTGACGAGAGTAATTTAAGCGAAATTGGTGTTTCCGGTTCTCAACAAGGAATTATGAAAATTTTATTAATATACAATAGCTTATGGAGAGATCTAACCTCGCGATGATCACGCTTCAAGCCTTTAGGGACAAACAGGGGCATACGTATACAATTTTAAAGGTGTCCGTTTAGCAATCAATTGTAATGAATTGTCAAATTAGTAATACGGTCTTATCAAAGTTTTTTCACTGCATTTGATACAGTAAGAAACTAAATAAAGCTGAAATAATACGTAACTATTTTAAAAAGCTAGTGCTAAAGACTACGTCCGGTACCGCTATGACATACCCGAAAGGCGAGACTACAACGCCACCCGGGGAACCACTATTGACCTGCGATACCGCGCTATTGACTTTATCGGGGGTGTTACTAATGACCTCGAACGCTATTGGTCGGATATTCATTATTCAACCCGGTGTGAGACTACATTGGTGGGAGTTCAGCATATAAAGGGCAAGATGTCGCTGATCTGTACGCACTCCTATGTGGAAGTTACTGTAAGGCGAAGCTCTGCCCGGATAAATAGTCACAGTGCCTTCAGAGTGTTTATTGGTTTTCCTGACCGACTGGCTGATTATACGTATTGTGTAACACTAGTAAAAACTATTAACTACAGCTGTGCCTACGACTCCTTCCGCGTCGAACCTAATGTAAGCAAAACGGTGACTAATAAAGTCATCTGAATGTATTAAGTCCATTTACTTATCTACTTTTCTCTCGCATTTAAGCCACGTCGTCATTAAAATTACAATAACTTTTGATAGAGTGAACCGATTTTAATGAAACTTAGACCAAAATGTTACTCGAAGATAAGCGTTCTGATTTTATCAATTTTGTCAACGCAGTACTTAGCCACTATGCGTGTTCAAATAAACAGAGCCAGTAAGACAGAAATTTCTAAAATTGATTAAAATGTATTTTATTACTTAATCCTAGACACCTGCAACGGCTTTTTTTTACAAAAATCTAAAAACTACAGACACGTTAGATTCTCATTTTCACTATGAGTATAGATAAATAAATAAACTTCAAAGACATACCTTCCTACAATATTATTAGATAAGCGTCTGTTAAATAAATTATTAAAAATAGTCACAGATAATATTTTATGCGTTTTATGTTTATGTCTAGCTAGGTCAGTGAACCCTGTTATCTATAGGTGTCATATTTTTCCCGAACACTCGTTGCGAGTAACAAAGTTATTCATTTCATATAACTATAGCTGTCAATAAATGTAATATTGATTCATTCGAGCCGGAACTTTAGGTGAAGGAAAACATCATTTTGAACCTTTTTTTTTACGTGGGGAAATCCCTTATGGATACGGGACCCTCCTGGGGGATAGGGTGGGTTATGTACGACTCGCACGGACCAAAACCCCACGGTGTACCGACAGACCGTATTGTTGGGGCGGCAAGGGATCGATCTATGCTTCTCCCCTTGGAGAGCCGCCCCAACGGTCCGCCCAGCGGAATGTGACCGCCGGGCTCCTACCTATAGAGAGGCAACCGGGTACACACCGGCTGCCCCCCCGCCTCGTCCGCCGAACCTGTGCAATGAGGAGATGGGCCCCCCGGCCCATTCCCTCAGGTCCGGCTACGGTGGCGGGAGGAGTCGGGCAAAACGCCGCCTCCTCCCGCCGGTCCTCCGTTGGCGAAGAGGGCCACTTAGAGGATCTACCTCGCGGCCGCATGGCCGAAACCACACTCGGCAGCGACAAATTTGACTCCGAGTATCTATAGTTTTATTTCGATAGCTGCATTTGAGAACCAGATACCTGTGAGTTTACCGTGTTTAACACCTCAGAGGACATCGTTATTTAGCATCAGGTGAGGTTATGATCAAACGCTAAAACCTATAAAATACTAGATAACAAGTGGATTTAGAATTATGATAAAGTATTTGTTATTAGGGGGTAATAATGAATCTGCCTAAAAACTTGGTACAGAAAAAGCGATGTTGCATAGTATATAGATCAACAGAACACTTGTACCATAAAATAAACTGGAGTTGAAAAATCAAATCAAAAACTAAAACGTGGCGCCAGCTGTAGGATATCTATAACAGTCGGTCGTACAGTTTTCTGTCGACAAACTAAATTAAAGCGCTATCTTTTCGAGGCTGATGAAACGTACAATTAATAACTATAATCAAAATTGACAATAATTTAATTTTTAATTAAAAATATTGCGACAATTAATTGAAAGATAGATTATTATAATCTCTCTAGTTGGACCAAATTATACATAAATGCCAACTTTCATGATGATCGGTTCATTAGTTTCGGAGTTCATCGTGGACAAACACCATGACCCTGAATTATTATATATTTAAGATTTATAATATAAAATAGGTTAACCCTGGCTAAAATACAATCTGCTCAGCTCCTGCGGTTATATTTAAATGAAAATAACTTCCAAGGTCAAAAACAGACACTTATACTTGGCCGAGTAATCCACTCAGATATCGCTTGGGGATATGCGAGCTTGATACCATATTGGATCGACCTCGGGGCTTCTGGGAATTTATTATATTATTTATATTATTGGATTAAACTATAATAGATCGACAATTACTTCCTATGAGTATTACTTGAGGAATTTGGAGCAAAACGATGGTACGGTCATATCGTATAATAATTTTTAATTCATAAATTCTGGTATTATAACTTAAAGTCCTTGGCTGTGGTCTAACGAAGCCCTTGTACAACATGGTGCCCCATGCAATGCCAAACGGAGTTTGGTGTCAAAAACCTATTATAGAGTGAATCAATATGTGAACGATGGTGATGTCTGAAATTGACTCCCGTCTATGCATCCACTAAAAACGATTGTTATATATACAATAAAGTTTATTGTATACTAGGTTCTGCCCACCACTTCGTCCGCGTGGAATAGGTACTCCAGGCTAACGTTAACACGCAGCAGAAGCTCTCAAAATGAAAAAATAACGGTTTTGAAACATTCTTCATTAGATAGCGTGATGATATGTAGCCTTCCTCAATAAGTGAGCTATCTAACACTGAAAGAATTTTTCAGATCGACCCAGTAGTTCCTGAGATTAGCGCGTTCAACCAAACAAACGAACAAACCCCCGGAGGGTTTATAATATTAGTATAGATAAAGTATATTTAAAAAACTATATTAGGTTAAATGCCACCAATATTGCACAATGCTGTGTTCAAATTACACAATATTTTAATAAAAAATGGCAATCTGATATGTCGCCAAAAACTCTTAAAGAGTTTCATACCATGGTGAAATTTTGTTTCTTCAAAAATTTGTAAAAACATAACCATGTTCATAAAAAATGGCAATCTGATATGTCGCCAAAAACTCTTAAAGAGTTTCATACCATGGTGAAATTTTGTTTCTTCAAAAATTTGAAAAAACGTAACCATGTTCATTATCGTCAACATAAGCCTGTAAGAGACCCGCTGCAGAGCCACAGACCTCTTCCCGAAGGAAGGTGTGAGCATAATCACCACGACAGCCCACGACGTATTGGCGATTTCAGGCTCTTAGAAATGGACAGTTCTATGTTTTTTTACAGTTCTTGTAGTAAAAAGAGCATTACTCAGGTTCAGGTTTCCTCACGATGTTTCCTTCATCATCAGCCGATAGTGTTACTAATTCAAATTAGTAAATACGTGAATTCCGAAATATTCGGTGGTACACGCCGGAATTCGTACCTGCGGACATCGGATTAATATTCCACCGGTATCTAAATCATGACTGACAAATGTTTGTGACTTTTTATACAATGCTCATGCAACGCATCAAGAGAAAGAGATGTGACTCGTATCAAATTGCGATCACACCTCTCTCCCTTTATATTGCGAATTCTAAATATCTTTGTGCGATACCAACAAAATTCGGAAAAAAAAAAAATAATACAATGTATTCAATACGCCAATTACGAAGTACACAAATTATAACAACTTTTATTATTAGAGAGTGAACGGATTTCCTTCAACGAAAATCTAGGTACAAGTATAGGTGTGTGGGGTGCGAGTGTGTGAGTGTGTGGAGGTGTGTGTATAGAGTTTTGTTTTATAAGCGAGAGTGTATAGTATGAGTACGTATGTTTGTGAAAGGTGAGCCTATTAATATTAGGTATACATTGATAATGAAATTACAATTATGGCACTACTTTTTCCGGGACAGAGATTGTAGTATTTCATTTCTGTAAGAATAGCGAGAAGTGCTAAATGGATCTAGTTCAGAGAATTTGCTGTTATATATGTCTGGAATGCGAATAAATGGCGACATTTGCGAGTATCTAGTTTTGGATGAGGGAACTGAAAATAATGGAGTATGCCTAGTGCATCTGGAAGGTACATTAAAGTTTATCTTTTCTAATAGCTCTGGACAATAACAGGAATAACAATGGACAGTTCTATGTTTTTCCACAGTACTACAAGAGCATTACTCAGGTTCAGGTTTCCTCACGATGTTTCCTTTATCATCAGACGATAGAGTTACTAATTCAAATTAGTAAATACGTGAATTCCGAAAAATTCGTTGGTACACGCCGGAATTCGTACCTGCGGACATCGGATTAATATTCCACCGGTATCTAAATCATGACTGACAAATGTTTGTGACTTTTTATACAATGCTCATGCAACGCATCAAGAGAAAGAGATGTGACTCGTATCAAATTGCGATCACACCTCTCTCCCTTTATATTTTCCGGGACAGAGATTGTAGTATTTCATTTCTGTAAGAATAGCGAGAAGTGCTAAATGGATCTAGTTCAGAGAATTTGCTGTTATATATGTCTGAAATGCGAATAAATGGCGACATTTGCGAGTATCTAGTTTTGGATGAGGGAACTGAAAATAATGGAGTATGCCTAGTGCATCTGGAAGGTACATTAAAGTTTATCTTTTCTAATAGCTCTGGACAATAACAGGAATAACAATGGACAGTTCTATGTTTTTCCACAGTACTACAAGAGCATTACTCAGGTTCAGGTTTCCTCACGATGTTTCCTTTATCATCAGACGATAGAGTTACTAATTCAAATTAGTAAATACGTGAATTCCGAAAAATTCGTTGGTACACGCCGGAATTCGTACCTGCGGACATCGGATTAATATTCCACCGGTATCTAAATCATGACTGACAAATGTTTGTGACTTTTTATACAATGCTCATGCAACGCATCAAGAGAAAGAGATGTGACTCGTATCAAATTGCGATCACACCTCTCTCCCTTTATATTGCGAATTCTAAATATCTTTGTGCGATACCAACAAAATTCGGAAAAAGTATCGGTTGCTTTGTGCATAGCTAGCTCAGTGGTTCAGGGTTCTCACTGCGTTAACGAAGCAAACGAGCTCTTTAATTATACTCCAATTTATAATATTTCAAACGATTCATACAAATAAGGGTACGAAACCGCAAGTATAGGTAGTCAGACAATGAATTTATTTGTCAATCTCTCGGAATCTCCCTCACTGTTTTCATTTCGAAAGTGGGTAGGAAAATTTTGGCAATTGAGCAACTGAAAACTTGTTTTGATATTTCTTACAACGCTTATTAAATTTTAAAGGATTCCTTGTACTCTAAATATAAATTTAACTCATAGGAAGTCGCACAAAAAACGTTTTGTAACTGTAAAAATATTACAAAATGCTCCATGCCTACTAATAACAGGACTGTCGTACGTCATTCATTTGAAGGGTTTCTGTTCCATATTTCGGATCACTAGGTGACTCGGTTTCGTTTAATTTATCAAATTAATTTTAGTCTTATATTTAAAATCGAAAGCTAATAATCTATTCTAAATACATATAATAAACATGAAGTGTCTGTATGTAATATCAAAATAATTTTTTTTTACTACTTGGGTACGGAAGTATACACGCTACTGATAACAAAAATACAATTTTTAAAATTTTTGTCTGTTTGTCTGTTTGTTCCGGGTAATCTCCGAAACGGCTAGACCTATTTTGACAGGAATTTCACTGACACATAGCTGAAATTACAGCGGGTTTCTTAGGCTACTGTAAATTAGACTAGGTATTAACCGCGGCTTCGTCTGCAATGCTATCTCCAAAACGATTGGACCGATTTTCACCAAACTTTCACTGGCAGATAGCTAATCTTATAAAAAGTAATTCAAGCAATTTTAGTTTATACTAGCTGTAAACCGTGGCCTCTCCCGTAGTACTGTCTTCAAAACGGTTCGATCGAT
>MNPI01020417.1:0-61318 GCA_015888305.1 Antheraea pernyi | reverse complement strand
TAATATGTGATAATAAAAACTAAATTATTGGAACGAGGCCCTCCTCATAACAGTAAACATAGTTGACGACTGGAGCCGAGTATGCACGATGTTACTGAGTCGAGCGTGACGATTTACTTTCGATCACTGTTCGGAAAGAAATCAAATTGCGCCTAAAGAGTTATTCACTTTTAAAAATAAAAGACAACCCACAATTAATCTGATAATAAAACAGTGAATTCCTAGTTTTGACATGTCGTACATTTCGTACAATCCTATAGCAAACATAGGTACAGGGCTCTTTTGTGGGGGGAACGCAGTGCTTTTAATGGGAATTTCGACAGCATCGAAAAACTGCGATACAAAAATAAAAAAAAATTAAGGACTTTAAAAGACAAACTATCTTGGTAACCTTTACAATTTTTTTAGATTTTTTTAATAGTTCAAAGTTATCCAAATACAAAATCTAATCTATCTTTCTTGAACAGTTACCGCGTCGCACAGTTCATCTCTGTAGCAGAGATTGTAATACAATAGACTTAAATTTTTTGAAAATTTGCGTGCCCCCAACCAAAAAAGAAGTGACAAAAAGAGGCCTGCATGTGTATATATATAATCTATACTAATATTATAAAGAGGTAGAGTTTGTGAGTTTGTGACGTTGTAAGGGGTAATCTCAGGAACTGCTTGTCCGATTTGGAAAATTCTTTCAGTGTTACATAGCTCATTTATCAGGGAAGGTTATAGGCTATATATCATCACGCTAAGACCCATAGGAGCGGAGCAGCAATGAAGAATGTTGCAAAATCAAGGTATTTTTTCCCTTTTCAAAGCTTCCGCTGCATTTTACCGCAAAATAACCATTCCACGCTTACGTATTACCGCCCAACGAAGTGGGCACGGGTCGGCTAGTCATAAATAAAACAACACAACATTATAGAAATTACCTTCACTTTTTATACTTCACAGGTTTTAACAATCGATCACAATCTAGAAAGTGATTGACGCTCAACTGCAACTGCCGAAACACTATATAGATTCTCATCAACAGATTTTTAAACATGTCGATACAATTTAGCTAGTCAGATTGAGTTATAAAAAGCCCCTAACGTCATAATAAGGTTACAACATGATATTTTCCTTTACTGAATGCTGTCATAATAGTATAAAGTTGGCTAGTTTTCTGTTACGTAAAAATAGCAATATGGCAAGCAAACCATAATCTTGAATTTCGTTTTTAACCGGAACAAAAAATTGTAAGGCTAAAAGAGCCCATCAGACTTCGTAACTATATAATAATAATCATAAATACAGTGGTACAACAAAATAATCCCAAGGATGGTTGATGTCAGGCAGGCGGCCGATCATAAAAATTAAGCCAAATCATATACCACAACATGACAAACATGTTGTACCGACCCCACTTATGTGGGATAAGAGTAAGAAGAAGAAGAAGAATGCTGTCACAATAGTATAAAGTTGGCTAGTTTTCTGTTACGTAAAAATAGCAATATGGCAAGCAAACCATAATCTTGAATTTCGTTTTTAACCGGAACAAAAAATTGTAAGGCTAAAAGAGCCCATCAGACTTCGTAACTATATAATAATAATCATAAATACAGTGGTACAACAAAATAATCCCAAGGATGGTTGATGTCAGGCAGGCGGCCGATCATAAAAATTAAGCCAAATCATATACCACAACATGGCAAACATGTTGTACCGAACCCACTTATGTGGGATAAGAGTAAGAAGAAGAAGAAGAATGCTGTCACAATGTTTACATTCAAACGATTCGAACCTACGACAATCGACGCGCTGTCCGAACACGCTAAACACCGATCTATCGACTATGTTAACTCATCTGTAAATGAAATAATTATTTGGCTAATTGGCTAAACGAATAATTACCGGTTTCTTAGTGGGTGGGACTCTAACGATAACGTGTGTCCAATCAGGATAATGCTGCATCACGCTATGCAAGTTTACAGTTGCTAGTTTCCTCTTACCAAAGTCGGTGGCTGCACCGGTCCACCGACTCAATTCTGACAGAGATGTTGCATATTTGCTACGAAATAATTTAAAGTAAATAGATGATTTAATTCAAATTACTATAATTTATTGACAACATTTAAGTATTGTCAAAAGAATCAGACGTCCTTAAAAAAATTTATATGGTTTTATGAAACCACGATGCAAGTGAAACTGTTTTTCGTATCGTAGGCATTTAAGTGAAAATTTTCGGTAAATTATTCAATTCAGGGTAATAAAATCGATTTTGTAATCTTAACTTAATAACTGGAAAATGGGTATAATAATAGGAAATTAATAGTAGATAAGATATCCGACGATAAATTTTAATTTCAATCTGAGTAGTAGAGTACGGAATACATGATAAATACAATCATTCAGATGGTAGACGCATGTTAAAAGCTGAGTGCAGGCAGTATTTATTTAAATCATTGAATCATTTTGAGCCATGGGTGCTATCATATTGGCCTTGTCTGCTCTGCCGAGCGAGCGCCTTTCACTTTATCCCTACTCCGCGGTCGGCTGTAATGCGACATGCGATAGATGAGCGAAAAAATTTGAAGCGAAGAAAAAAAGTTTCACTTTAAAATCAACAATAAACAATACTACGGTACCTTAATATTTTATACACTAATACCAATGATATTATAACTAAAACGATGTAGATACGTTATAAACGCTTCGAAAGCGCCTTGTTAAAACTTGGCTAGTTACCTTATTCTTGATGGCTACCCCATCAATCCCCCGTACCTAAGCATTTCTTTTTCTAACTATTTGAGAATATGCCATCTTACTACCACATTTTATGTAAGACAGCGTGGCGTTACAATATTACTTTACGTATGTGTGTGTTTTCGTGCAATTTGTTTTGTCAAAATATCATGTGGGTACCGTATCCACATCTTTTTACTTATAATATCATTGACTGATACTTTCCCATAAATTTATTGCTCAAAACAACAAAGATAATAATAACAATCGCTCATGTATTTTTCAAATAATAAACTACTATATACAAATAGAACCTTTTTGTTTAAAAGTCATTTAAAACGAAGCATTTGGAATAGTAGAATGCAATTATCAGTTACTGTAAAATAAACTGAAGACGTATTTATAGTCTGGTAGTGCCACGCGGAAGCTACTACTGGTTTCAGCATGAATGGGTCGGCTCGCCCGGGGTACTACCACTCTCTCATAGAAAATCGATGTGAAGTAACAGTGCTTGCATTGTTGCGTTTCGTTCGGTCAGTGAGAGCGCCGGAGGCCTACCTGCCCTCCCCTCCCTCTCCCTCCCTTTCCCCCAAGCACAGGCTGGCAACGCACTTTCAACTCCCCTGGTGTTGTTAGTGTCTATGGACGGTGGTGATCGCTTACCATCAGGTGACCCACATGTTCGTTTGGCTGCTGTGACATAAAAAAATAAACATAGACTACGTATAACCTATGAATAGATTAAATAGTCTCATTCACTTACCAATATCTATATGTGTTGTATGTTTCTTTGGCGTTACATCCGAATATCCAGTCTTTACCGTTGACGTTAACCGCTTCCACGGCAACAAATCTATTTTGTGGAAACTTGACTAGCCTTATCATCAAATATGTCGTCCTAGAAACATGTGACAAACATTTACGGTTAATGTTAGACAACTGTTCAATGGTTTTTTTTTTATTTTAGTCCCATGGCACATCGACCTTCATAATGAAGACTTGAAGTAGAAATATTGTAGTATTCTATTAACAAACGAAAGATTGTCGACATCTACCATCGTGTAAAAAAACGACTCCGACGGAAATTTCGAAGTATTTTACAATGGTTTCAAGGGTTTAATGAAACACGACAACCGGTGACTCCAATAAAGTCGAAGGCGACAAGTGATTTTTTTTTCTCAAACTGACTAAACTCTGTTAACCTGACAGGCTGTAAAAAGTTCACCGGATTTTTGGCGAGTGTTTAAGGTGCTTAGCCGTATGGCAGCCAGGTCAACGGTGCCAAAGTGACAAAGCCTCGGTTTAGACTGTTGCCTTGGATGTAATATCGCAGGTCTATCTTTTTTTTAATACTTGGGGCGACACGAGATCTCAATGGACTTCATCGTGTCGTCCCAAAGCGGTTGGCCCGGCTTTAAAATGCGGTGCCGCCGGGCCCACTCCGTGGAAGGATACGGCTATATAAAGATCGGCCATCTCCTCCGTCCACCGGACCTGTGCAGTGTCTCCCCCTCCGACCGACCCATCTTCCCTAGGCCCGACTACGCACTTCGCAGCGCACGAACGTTGGTGGCGCTGAGGTCGTCCGCCCACAACGGTGCTCCGTAGGCGGTCATGAACTGCAGAACCCCTATGTAGAGGCACCGGCAGGCGGCACCCGGCCCCCCGTGTTGGCGAGGAGTCGTCCGAGCCCCTTGAAGTGAGGCACGAACCGCCAGCGTCCGTCCAGGGTGAGGTCCAGATACTTCATCTGAGTCCCAACCCTGATCCGAGCGCCCTCCACATAAATTTGGGTCCCCGGAGGTGGCCCTCGCCGAGGCCCAGGCTTCTTATGTGCCACGTATGTCTATCTAAGCTAACCAAGCTCAGCTTAATAAACTATACGTGCATACATTAGTGATATGTGTACCTCACTAATATGTACATAGTATTCCGAATTTGGTAATTTGGTTGAAACTAACCAAAATCGAAAAATAAGATAAAAACCACTCCACTACGGCGTGCGTGTATATGTGTGTGAGGTGCAGAGTGGTATGTATAAAAACTACCGAGTGCAATGTCACTGTGTCGCGTTAGCAACCAGTGATTCGCAGACTCTCGATTTTATGCAACACGACAGGCTTTTTCGATAGAAACAACAGAGATATAATTTGAAATCGGACTTATTAATTCAAATTACCTAATTATAAATTGATAGCGTTAAGGTTCATGGGTATTTTTGTAACCAAGGACTAAGAAAACAAAAAATAATACTAGAGAATAATACTATTTAAGCCGTTTATAACTTTATCTAATCAAGTTACACGTATCGGGTATACAATAAGCATTTTAAAAGCAATAAAATATTAATCACTTATCAAATCAATTGATTTACTTTCGATAAAGCATTACTAAAGATTAGCGCTATTAAAGGCTTGGTGCATTGTTTAATCTTAGGTACTCTATAACTACGCCTTTAGGACGATGTACAGACAAAATTCTTACTTAATTAGAGTAGGTAACAATACAAATAAAGAGGATAGTAATCTGAATAATGATATATTCAATGCAAGCATGGAGATGCTCAAATGTCTTCTAAATTCCTGCCTTTTTTAATTTCCTTTTACGTACTCCATATTTTCGTATAGCTAAATGAGGTAATTTATAAATGGCCTTCATGTATTTTTTTTTGTTTATCTCTATATCTTAGGAATTTGAAAATAAAGCACGGAAGCTATTTCAATTATATCAATACGTACATCTCTCTACATGCCTGATAAAAGTGGTGAAAATGCGAAGTTATATTCGATCTTATTGCTTATCAAATCTTATGTAAATCTTAGTTTTAACACTAGATTAATTTTGAAACTTTTGTTCGACTTTTAGTACATCTAAATCTACAGCTATACGGCACTTATCATTCTGCCAACTTTTAACTTACAAAATTTTACTACTTTCTGATTGATTCCCCCATTTACTTATCTTGATACCAAATTTGAACTTTCTAGGTCACCTGGAACTGGGTTAGAATTTTGGTCTATAGATCAGTCAGTGATAATAATGGCGATTTTTGGACGTTAATATCCAAATAACTGTTTGGAGTGTGTTTATAAAATTTGGAGCACATATGTATCTCGCAAGTCTCAATATATGAGCCAAATTTGACATGTTTATGTTCATATTTAAATAGTTTTTGAGTTATGAGGAGATCAAAAGTGGCTCCAAATGGTTCATGTAATATTACACACGTTACTGCGCGTCATTCTGTTCGCTGGACCTTGGCTTGACACGCTGCCGCGTATCTAGATGAGAATGATGATAGCCTTAATATAATAGACATCTTCTTTCGCTTATAATTAGTTTCTAATACAGGCAAACCTCGTACTTATAGTATGCTAAGTTCCCGAAATATGCTACGTAAATTAATTTTTTAAATATATTTTCATAGACAACCGAGTTTATGTTGTACGAGGATTTTAAATCCCATTTATTACATAAAAAATATGCCTTATTACTCAAGGAACGTTCTTCAGATCATGATTTATGGAATTAATGTTATTTCTGACACGTATTGGGTTATTATGTTTGATTTTGGTGGTTTTATTGTAATCAGTAAGAATTTAGGGAAACAAATTTACTAAAACCTAGGCTTAAAATGTGTTGAACGACAGCATGGTATATAACGGAAATCGAAACGGAATAACTCAAAATTAAATAATTAGAAGAATGCCAGTAACGCTTACTGTACAGTAATGGTACTCCCATACCTGCGTGTATCGGCACGAAGTTTTGTCTATGGTCACACTAAATGCATATGTGGGAAGAAATTATCGTCATGCGTTACGAACTATCGGGCTGCGTGACGATAGACGCAGCACGATAACTGGGCTGGCGGTTTTTACACACATCAAACGAGTTTAGCGGACGCTAATGTCGCGTCATTGGAAAGACGCAGGTGTGGCAACGTTTAATCTGCGCCTTTATCGGAATGTTTTTTGACGTTAAGTTTAGCGCGACAAGTAGTCGAAGCTTCGTTTCGCAGATATGGGAGTGGCATAACGCACTAACGTTGGGCATTAAAAAAGATAAAGACTCAATACAATCCATAAATGAAATAGTCTAGAACCATCTACGACAAATTCCCCATGGAACGGTTATAGTATAGTGCTATGCCGATACGTTCAATAATTTTGACACGATTTAACTTCAAAGGAACTGCATTTTCATTATAATACAATATAAAGGTATAGATTTGTGTTATTATAGTATCACTTGTACCAAACTACGACATACAGTTTTTTTTTTTTAATTTAACATAGGAATTAATGCTGTGATAGCAACAATGATAATTACTTTATTATGCAGTTTAGAATCATTGAGCTTACTTGTCAATTTCAGGTCGTGATATCTGATAGATCCTTCTGTTATCCTCATACCAAAAGGCATCCGCTACCATCGTCACATTTGCCCGTTCTATGTCTGGACTCAAAGTAATTGAGCGATTCGCCTGAAAATGTTTATGAACCAATGAAATATATACAAATCGAGACGTATATTTCACAAAAAAGAGATTCGTTTTAACTATTTTAACCTGATTACGTTTGTTTATACCAGTATTAATAGCCTACTAATATATTATACTAGTTGATTCCCGCAACTTCGTTTGTTTATTAGCAACTTTGTTTATTAACTTAATTACATCATCTCTCACTTAATCATTTTGTATACAGAAGAACACACAAGAAATCCAATTAAAGCAAAATATACTCTCTGTACAAAATTCCTAGGGCCGTCAGCACTGCTTAGAAAAAAAAAACTTTTTTTAATATAACATACATGGGTCTAAAAACTAAATAAAAAAAAGTAATCTATTCTACATTTTTTTTCGAACTGACTACGCTGTTGACCCAGTAGGGTCTTAACAGCTTCACCGGGCTACTAAGGCGAGCGCTTAAGGCACTCAGCCGATTTATTTGACAACTAGCTCAAGGGTGCACGGCACACCTCGGCTTTGGCTGTTGCCAAGTCTATTATTATCAAGAGTATTATGTCTATTCTACAGTTTTTGCGTAACGCGCGCACCACTGCAGACCTCTATCATTATATCTAAATAGAAAATTTACAAAACACCTTTTACCAACATTGCCAAGGGATATTATCTTTTGTATCTTTGTCTTTTAATTAGTAACATATATAATTCTCACAAATTTCATATACCTTATACCTATTCATATTATGTTCCTGTTGTCGATTTGTAATAAAAAAATTAAATCTATATATATATTATCTATACATATAATAAATGTAAATCTAACGTGTTTGTACTTGTTAAAGGTTTGTAAAAAAAATGATGCAGTTGTCCACGATATAATAAAATACAATCCAATTAATTTTTTAAATGTCTGTCTGTTTGTATGAGCACGCATCACTGCTAATATACTGCGTCCATGGTAAAACCTCTTTAAAAAAATCATGAAGTATATCTACGAGTAACATTTAGTCTTTGTTTCATATAAATCGATTCGGTTAATAAAAATTATATTGTACTTTTAATGACGATACGGCGTAAGTACGAGAGAAAAGTAGATAAGAAAATTTGTTTAATACATTCAGATGACTTTTGTTACACTAATCACGTATAGGGTCGATGCAGTCAGGATTGGCAATAAATACTTCGTAGGTTCTTGTCACTGTTTAATCGGGCAGAGTTTCGCCTTACAATAACTTCCACATAGGAGTGCGCCCAGATCAGCGACATCTTGCCCTTTATATATCACCAATGTAGTCTCACACCGGAATGAATAATGAACAGCCGATAACTTCCACCAATAGCTTTCGAGGTCAGTAGTAACACCCCGATAGAGTCAATAGCGCGGTATCGCAGGTCAATAGTGGTTCCCCGGGTGGCGTTGTAGTCTCGCCTCTCGGGTGTGTCACGGTACCGGACGTAGATGTTAACACTCTATTATATTACTCAAGGAACGTTCTTCAGATCATGATTTATGGAATTAATGTTATTTCTGACACGTATTGGGTTATTATGTTTGATTTTGGTGGTTTTATTGTAATCAGTAAGAATTTAGGGAAACAAATCTACTAAAACCTAGGCTTAAAATGTGTTGAACGACAGCATGGTATATAACGGAAATCGAAACGGAATAACTCAAAATTAAATAATTAGAAGAATGCCAGTAACGCTTACTGTACAGTAATGGTACTCCCATACCTGCGTGTATCGGCACGAAGTTTTGTCTATGGTCACACTAAATGCATATGTGGGAAGAAATTATCGTCATGCGTTACGAACTATCGGGCTGCGTGACGATAGACGCAGCACGATAACTGGGCTGGCGGTTTTTACACACATCAAACGAGTTTAGCGGACGCTAATGTCGCGTCATTGGAAAGACGCAGGTGTGGCAACGTTTAATCTGCGCCTTTATCGGAATGTTTTTTGACGTTAAGTTTAGCGCGACAAGTAGTCGAAGCTTCGTTTCGCAGATATGGGAGTGGCATAACGCAATAACGTTGGGCATTAAAATAGATAAAGACTCCATACAATCCATAAATGAAATAGTCTAGAACCATCTACGACAAATTCCCCATGGAACGGTTATCAGTTCCTTTGAAGTTAAATCGTGTCAAAACAACTGAACGTATCGGCATAGCAGTATACTATAACCATTCTATGGGGAATTTGTTGTAGATGGTTCTAGAGTGTTATTATAGTATCACTTGTACCAAACTACGACATACAGTTTTTTTTTTTTAATTTAACATAGGAATTAATGCTGTGATAGCAACAATGATAATTACTTTATTATGCAGTTTAGAATCATTGAGCTTACTTGTCAATTTCAGGTCGTGATATCTGATAGATCCTTCTGTTATCCTCATACCAAAACGCATCAACTACCATCGACACATTTGCCCGTTCTATGTCTGGACTCAAAGTAATTGAGCGATTCGCCTGAAAATGTTTATGAACCAATGAAATATATACAAATCGAGACGTATATTTCACAAAAAAGAGATTCGTTTTAACTATTTTAACCTGATTACGTTTGTTTATACCAGTATTAATAGCCTACTAATATATTATACTAGCTGATACCCGTAACTTCGTATGATTAGCAACTTTGTTTATTAACTTAATTACATCATCTCTCACTTAATCATTTTGTATACAGAAGAACACACAAGAAATCCAATTAAAGCAAAATATACTCTCTGTACAAAATTCCTAGGGCCGTCAGCACTGCTTAGAAAAAAAAAACTTTTTTTAATATAACATACATGGGTCTAAAAACTAAATAAAAAAAAGTAATCTATTCTACATTTTTTTTCGAACTGACTACGCTGTTGACCCAGTAGGGTCTTAACAGCTTCACCGGGCTACTAAGGCGAGCGCTTAAGGCACTCAGCCGATTTATTTGACAACTAGCTCAAGGGTGCACGGCACACCTCGGCTTTGGCTGTTGCCAAGTCTATTATTATCAAGAGTATTATGTCTATTCTACAGTTTTTGCGTAACGCGCGCACCACTGCAGACCTCTATCATTATATCTAAATAGAAAATTTACAAAACACGTTCTATGTCTGGACTCAAAGTAATTGAGCGATTCGCCTGAAAATGTTTATGAACCAATGAAATATATACAAATCGAGACGTATATTTCACAAAAAAGAGATTCGTTTTAACTATTTTAACCTGATTACGTTTGTTTATACCAGTATTAATAGCCTACTAATATATTATACTAGCTGATACCCGTAACTTCGTATGTTTATTAGCAACTTTGTTTATGAACTTAATTACATCATCTGTCACTTAATCATTTTATATACAGAAGAACACACAAGAAAACCAATTAAAGCAAAATATATTCTCTGTACAAAATTCCTAGGGCCGTCAGCACTGTTTAGAAAAAAAAACTTATTTTTATGTAACATACATGTGTCTAAAAACTAAATTTAAAAAAAGTAATCTATTTTACAGTTTTTGCGTAACGCGCGCACAACTGCAGACCTCTATCATTATATCTAAATAGAAAATTTACAAAACACCTTTTACCAACATTGCCAAGGGATATTATCTTCTGTATTGTATTCTAAGTCTTCTAATTAGTAACATAGAAAACTCTCACAAATTTCATATACCTTATACCTATTCATATTATGTTTTATATACAGAAGAACACACAAGAAAACCAATTAAAGCAAAATATATTCTCTGTACAAAATTCCTAGGGCCGTCAGCACTGTTTAGAAAAAAAAACTTATTTTTATGTAACATACATGTGTCTAAAAACTAAATTTAAAAAAAGTAATCTATTTTACAGTTTTTGCGTAACGCGCGCACAACTGCAGACCTCTATCATTATATCTAAATAGAAAATTTACAAAACACCTTTTACCAACATTGCCAAGGGATATTATCTTTTGTATCTTTGTCTTTTAATTAGTAACATATATAATTCTCACAAATTTCATATACCTTATACCTATTCATATTATGTTCCTGTTGTCGATTTGTAATAAAAAAATTAAATCTATATATATATTATCTATACATATAATAAATGTAAATCTAACGTGTTTGTACTTGTTAAAGGTTTGTAAAAAAAATGATGCAGTTGTCCACGATATAATAAAATACAATCCAATTAATTTTTTAAATGTCTGTCTGTTTGTATGAGCACGCATCACTGCTAATATACTGCGTCCATGGTAAAACCTCTTTAAAAAAATCATGAAGTATATCTACGAGTAACATTTAGTCTTTGTTTCATATAAATCGATTCGGTTAATAAAAATTATATTGTACTTTTAATGACGATACGGCGTAAGTACGAGAGAAAAGTAGATAAGAAAATTTGTTTAATACATTCAGATGACTTTTGTTACACTAATCACGTATAGGGTCGATGCAGTCAGGATTGGCAATAAATACTTCGTAGGTTCTTGTCACTGTTTAATCGGGCAGAGCTTCGCCTTACAATAACTTCCACATAGGAGTGCGCCCAGATCAGCGACATCTTGCCCTTTATATATCACCAATGTAGTCTCACACCGGAATGAATAATGAACAGCCGATAACTTCCACCAATAGCGTTCGAGGTCAGTAGTAACACCCCGATAGAGTCAATAGCGCGGTATCGCAGGTCAATAGTGGTTCCCCGGGTGGCGTTGTAGTCTCGCCTCTCGGGTGTGTCACGGTACCGGACGTAGATGTTAACACTTTATTAATCGATTTTTTTTTACATAAGGTATCACGCGGACGAAGCCATTAATACATATATGAAAATTTGTCTATGCTAATCCTAGATTTCAAAGATTTGACCTAAACTATACATGCCCAATCTATACTCTATAGTCTATACGTATATATAATAAGCTTGTAAATCTTAAGTGTCTGTACTTTTTCAATTTTGAAAAAAATGTTGCAGATTTAGAGTGTGATGGTTTTAGGTGCGTGTAGTGTGTGGTGTACTCCAATTGAGTGACTGCTCCTGCTGGCTAACGAATGTCCTAGCTATTGGGGGTTATTTAATTGAAAAAGGCAATGTTCCCCGTATCTACGACCTTTCGTGCGGGCCAGCCCACGCTATTTTCACTTCTCAGAATCGGATTTGTATGGAAAAGGCCCATCTATTTTTGGTTATCAATCCACTCTCTAGATGACACTGTTATATAATTTTTTGGCAAGTTTGATAACAAAAGATGGTGGACGACAATTAATTTTGGCATTTCAAACTGAGAACTTTCGAATATTTGTTTTCATTCACTTTGTTTACGTATCTGTTACGAGAGTGTGCTCCCATAAATTTTCTTGTCTCCCACACGCAATTTTATCTATCTCCGGATCTACTTATGAACATTGACTCCTGCATATACTTGGATTTAGATTTGCCTTGCGATGAATATATTTATTACAAATAACAATGATCAAAACTTCTATACGATTTACGTAGTACCGCTGTATGCATACACACGTAGCTATAAATGTACATTTATAACCAACAATATTAGTTCGAAACTCGTATTATAGAGCCGCTGATTGGAAAGAACGAGTGCGACCTCTATTTATACGACGTACTCTGTGGGCCAGCCCGCAGTAACTGGCTCGCCATTCATACGTCGCGCTCTCATATAATTATCTGCTTATATTGCACTCTGCCTTAAATGCCTACATTGTGTCCCTACACAGGTGTCTAGGAATAAGTAATAAAATACATTTCAATTATTTTTAGAAATGTCTGTCTACCTGTCTGTCTGTTTGTATGAACACGCATCACTACTAAAGTTCTGGGTTCACAATAAATCCACACAAGAAAGTCATAAAGTATATCTTCGAGAATAACTTAGTGTTTGTTCCATTAAAATCGGTCGATTCTATCAAAAGTTATTGTAATTTTAATAACGACACGGCGTAAGTACGAGAGAAAAGTAGATAAGTAAATGGACTTAATACATTCAGATGACTTTATTTAATCACTGTTTTATATAAGATTCCACGCGGACGGAGCTGCGGGCACAGCTAGTATATAATAATACAGACCATCGTGATATACAAAGGGTAGGTGATTAGGGATTATGTAGGTGGTAGAGCCACGCTGAAGCTACTACTGGTTTCAGCATGAATGGGTCGGCTCGCCCGGGGTAGCACCGCCTTCTCACAGAAAACCGACGTGAAATAACAATGCTTGCATTGTTGCGTTTCGTTCGGTCAGTGAGAGCGCCGGATGCCCATCTCCCCTCCCTTCTCCCTCCTCCTCTTTCCCCTTCCTCCCACAAACACAGGCTCCCCTGGTGTTGCAAGTGTCTATGGACGGTGGTGATCACTTAACATCAGGTGACCCACCTGTTCGTTTGCCTCCTATAATATAAAAAAAAGGGATTACAATTTTTTCATGAATAGACTTACCACAAAGTGTTGCTTTGCTCTTGCCTTCAGTATGCTACTATCTTGAACAACCTGTTCAGTTGTGGGATCTATTATCGAAAACAGAAATCGATTCACCGCCATTACTAATTGCTTACACCATACTATGGAAACATGATTTGACGATACCCACACACCGGGAATTGATGTAGTCTAAAAAATATAAAAATTGATGGTTTTTCTAGCGTAGTAAATAGCTATTGAGAAATAAACTTAGCTAAATAATATTGGGAATATATTGGGAATTTCAACTAAAAAGTAAATAGACAATATGTATATGTGCCGAAGCAATTCCATATGATATTATCATTTCAGGTAATAAATTTTTGCACAGTGGGACAAGTCTTAAAAAAAATTATACAAATTTTGATAAATAAAAGATTTAAAAAATCTTATTGCAATATTTACTTTCATAATTGAAACGTAATTCTTTAAACAAAACGTCAAAGAGATGTAAAGCTATTTTAACATTTTGTAACAAATGAAATTATAAGCAAAACAACATCACTACAAGGCAGTGAAGAGGTAGACGTTTTTTTTGTTCTATTCACTCTTCTAGATTTTTCTCTACTATTCTCAAGTAGGTAATATATTACAATTTTTTTCTTATGATATTTTCAATGTTCTAACAAGATGGTGGACCCCCTTATTAGAGCTATATTTCGTAATACGCCACCAATATTACAAAATATAGAGACAAATAAGAGGTCGTCCATTCATTACGTGAGGATTTTCGGCTTGAGTTCCTGCACCCCTAAATATATCTCACGTAATAAATACACACAACCATAACACAAGATTATGAATAAAATATAAAAGCCATTAGCAACATGGCAGAACTCCAGTGGAGAACATACAGCCAAAAACTCCAGAGGTATACTTAAATACCCAAGGTTTTGATTATACATTTTTTTTTCAAATAATAAAAGCTCAAGCTTTCAAAGCTCCTTGACTAATATACAAAGACTGTCAGTTTAATATAAAGACTTAAGCACAATAAGCATGTTTTTATTATGAGGCAGCCAATACCGTTCAAAATCAACTTACCAATGCACTGACATAACTATCATTCGATGCAGTCAACCCCGAAGGCATGAGAACATCCCTTGGGCCATTTCCAAAACTGAGCAGTATCTTCTTATCTTGCAACTCTTTATTAGTATTTATATATGATTCCCATTCATAGTTCATAAGCATGTAGTAATCGTTCATTTTAACATCGACGTTTATTACTGGTGCTTCTAGAGGTGCAGCCAAAGAAATAGCTACACTTGTTAAATTTAAAGTACTGGGATATGCCAATAGCCTTTTGGCAATAAGTCCACCCTAAAAACATAAGGTTCATTTTATTATTTCATAAATTATTAATACTGAAATCGCAAACTGTATATCAATCCTTAAAAAAATCCAAAAATATACTGTTAACATTAAGGACACGAAATAAAGAAATAGCAGATCATGCGAGACTTAGTCGTCTCGCAGAAGGAGGCGGCGGAGAGGGTTCGTGAGAAAGATCCTCAAAGTGACCCTCTCCGCCAACGGAGGACAGGCAGGAGGAGGCGGCAGTTTGATCGCCTCCTCCCACCGTAGCTGGACCGGGGGGGATGGGTTGAGGGACCCATCTTCCCATTGCACAGGTCCGGCGGACGGAGGAGACGGGGCCCGGCGGCGGCGCTTTCGCTGCTGGGCCAACCGCTGGGGCGGCACGATGAAGTCAATAGAGATCTCGTGCCGCCCCAACTATAGCAACAGACGTACACCGTGGGGTTTAGTCCGTGCGACTCGGACATAACCCACCCTTTCCCCCGGGAGGGTGGCGTATCCATAAGGGATTTCCTCACGTTAAAAAAAAAAAAGATCATGCGAGACATACTTCGCTATTAAAACTCTTTTGTAATAAAAGAAAAAATTAAATTAAAAAAAGAATATACTTGCCATGGAATGACCAATTAGGATAACAGTTGTAGGTACTGATTTAGTGTACTTATTATCTTTGTATAAACTTAAAATCTTTGTTATACATGCAGCTGCAAACCTTGTTTGACTTTGAAGCACTCCACCATATAAACCAGATAACTCTTCATTGTAACTTACTACGAATTAAACAAACATTGAGCTGAAATTCCTATGTTATTTATATTCATTATGGTATTATATTCATATTCCTATGTAACAAATACACCCATGAGTTAAAGACCACCCAAATCGTAAGCAGTTTGTTACCTTGATCAGTAGGTATGAAGATTGGTTTTATCTGCATAAACACTTGTTCTTTGGAACCAGTGTTAATTTTATGAAAATGTTTGAAGTAAAAGACAATATTTGTCACACAAAACATTCAAAACTAAGGTTTGAAGTTGTGCCTAAAATATAGAAAAAACTCTACTTTTACACCATTTTGTTTCCATTGGCTTTTAATTATTTATTGCCTTTCTATTAACAAATTTAATATTTTTCACGAAAAGCAGGGTTACTTTTCTACAACATTCCTTGCACCTTTTTAAAAACTGTTTCAATTGCAATATAAAGTTATGTATAATAGGTATTTACCTATGAAATTGCCGTTCTGCAGTAATGGCCACATTTAAAATCAAAATAATTTTTGTTTGGCTAAGAATTCTAATTTCAAATTAATTTTATTTTTAAATCATGGAATTCTTTTTCCAAAAGTAGTCATTTGTTTATTGATTATTGTTACATTTTCATTGCATTGCAATCTTTTTTGTCATCATGAATCCGTTAAAAATTTGAGTAATTATGGAATATTAAAAATTCGGGTAATTATGGAATATCAGTATCTTCGTGGCAGCAACGCGGCACAAGCGGCACGCAACATCAACGACGTTTACGACGGTGGTGATCACTTAACATCAGGTGACCCACCTGTTTGTTTGCCTCCTATGATATATAAAAAAAAAAGAAAAAAAACTTTATTTTTCTTTTTGTCATACGTATTGAAATGTATTTCATAAATAGAATCAATATTAAAAAGGTAAATGGAGCCTATCATAAGCAATCTAAATATTTATTGGACAAAATATATATAGTGATAATACATACTTGTAAAGAAGTCAAAATGAAACTCATAACCCTGTGAGAGAGCTTTACGAAGGGCAACAGAAGCTAAAGATCTTGCCTGCATCTGACTACCAGAATTTCCTGGGAGGAACAAAACAGGAACCCCATCGAACCTGTTCAAAATAAATTGAGTGTAATTTAATAGTAATATTGCAGCTCTATAATCTCGATTATGCAGTCCATATGGTTTAATCCACGGGTAATGCAGGTTTCATTTCCTATATGGCTGAATAAATTTTCAGTGTAAACTAATTAGAGCATTAAAAATTGGATGTAGATCATAAAATAAATATTAATATAAAAATTAAGCCCAATGTTGAACTATAGACTGAAATTGATCCACAATTAACATTGTATAGTAATCTTATTAGAACAAAACTGTTTAAATAATGGTATAATGTATAAAAATGAAAAACAAATTACACATTTATATCCCACAACAATTTCTAATCAGAACCATAGACACTATACAATACTTAGTGTATTTACTAGTATTTAATAGCAATTATTAGTATTTAATAGCTGTTTCAAAGAAGTGTAATATAATACAAAATACTTGAAATACATTCAAGCGTGGAAAGTAAGCTAGTATTAGTTACTGTTCTTTATTTACAAAGATTTTTTTTCTAAAACATCTTTTTCGTCAAAATCAAAGGTAGCTTATGTCAATAAAGATGTATATACAGTAGAACCTTAATAAGTTAAAATCCAAGGGGAACACAAAATATTTTAAGGTTTTAACTCAGTCTTATCAAGGGTTTACAAAATTATTTATCAGATCTTGACGTTTCTCGAAGTTTTCTTACCATTGCTGGATTTAAAATTACGGATTTACAGGGAATTGGCGAACTCTTCAACTTTTTCTTTTACTATAGGTCTGTAACACTGGTGTTTTGGTACGGATATTGTTTAAACCACGTAAATAATCATTGCTCCAAAATAGGAGATTCAGCAGTTTTTCGTCTTTTACATAAAAGACTTTCTTCAGATTCTTGTTTCTTCAAGAGTTTAGTTTCTTTTTTATTTATAAGTGATAATGTACTTTCGTGTATTCCAAACTGAGCAACAACAACTTTTTTAATCCACTTTTCACTGCTTCTATGGCTTTAAATTTATCAGTATATATTAGTGTTGTTAATTTTTGTGTTAACATTTAACAGAGCTCATCAAAACATTTCTTTAAGTTAAAATAGGTTGTGTACTTTAACTAATAGAGGATTTAGGCTGTGAGGGGAAGAGACATGTTTATTTTTTTAAATTATAGAAGTTTTTTGTCCTATCAAGGTTCTACTGTAATATGCTATGATCATTAGAAACAATATTTAGAAATCTCTGGAGACTGTTAAATATTTGCAGTCAGTTTTCAGACATAACTGGAGCTTCCATTTGTATAAGGTAACAAATATAAAACTATTACTATAATACAATCACCAACAATAAGTTATAAAGTTTATAGAATATCGGAAAGGAAACTTATTAGTTATAACATAATTGATTAATTAATAAAGTAAATTATCACAAACAAGGATACAAAAATATATACCACATTTTTCGAGCTTTTTCCGTGAATCTGCCTTCACTGTATGCATATAGTCCATATTGCGGATATATTTTATTTTCTAAAACATTCAATCGCTGAAATAAATGTGCAAAATTAATTATGTTTATACACAAATTGTGTTTTACACATTTTTGTTTTTAAACTTACCACAAATTGCGGGTATTCGAACATATACGTCATAATACAATAGTCATTTTTGTCACTAAAATATAAATTCAAAACACCCACAAGATAAACCAAAACAAAAATAAGTGACAAAATTTGAAAAACGCTTGTGCTGATGATATTGAATAATTTCATTTTGTCAGTTTTCAGTAACTTATGCCTATTCTAATTCGTAAGATTATACAATAAAACTGTCATTTCAATTATTTTCTTGCAATCTATTTGCTCAAAACGTCCTACTCAATGCAGTATTATTTATATATCACAGATCACAGACTATTTTTCCTAAAGATACGTACTGTATACCAATTATTTTATAAGAATAATATTGCTACTATAGACTATTAGTCTTTTCTTTCTTTTTCATTCACGGCAACCCAGTCCGGTCCTTTTTTTTCGGTAGAGCTTCTGCCTATTTAGGCAATTTCACCAATGTCAAGTGTGAAAGACACACGTTATAAACTTAATGCCAATTATTCAGTGTAACTACGTGGAATAATCTAAAATAGCAAGATATAAATGCATATTCGTGAGGGAGTGTTATATCACGACAGAAGTAAGTTTGACGGAAATTGGGTGAAATATGAAACAAACATTTTTGCCACATACGAACACAAGCTTCGGCATTGTTAATGTCACGACTATTAACGGCGAAATTCGTGAAATATTAGCAAATAACTGACTGAATTCACGTTGTTTTTAATTTTTTATATAAAAAGTTATGTAAATGAAATGAATAAATGCAGAGTTGTGTTGTAAATAAGTACAATAGTAATTATTATCCATTAAGGATTCTGTCAAATGGAGCTGATTTTTGTTTGTAAAAACGAGAAAAGATTTGTTCACGGTACCATATTATATGGTTATTAATATATATGATTTAGAAATCAGTGGTCTACATTAATTTTGTGTAAAATGATACATTCAATAAATTGTAGGACTAACTGCACGTCACTGTTGGCATTAAAGAACAGCAATAAATTGCTGTTTATAATAGGTCTTTTCCTATGAAATTGCCGTTCTGCAGTACTTGCTATTTCAAATCAAAATAATTTTTGTTTGGCTAAGAATTCTAATTTCAAATTAATTTTATTTTAAAAACATGGAATTCTTTTCCAAAAGTAGTCATTTGTTTATTGATTAGTGTTACATTTTCATCGCATTTCAATCTTTTTTGTCATCATGGATACGTTAAAAATTCGAGTAATTATGGAATATGAGTACCGTCGTGGCAGCAACGCGGCACAAGCGGCACGCAACATCAACGACGTTTACGGAGCTAACACTACAAACCAACGCACCACCTGTTATTGGTTTGCTCGCTTCCGTTCTGGGAATTTCGACCTGAAAAATGAACCTCGCGGTCGTCCGAAGACTTTGGTCGACAATGACGAATTAAAGGCGATTGTGGAAGCTGATGATACACAATCTACGGCTGAATCAGCAGCAGTTTTCGACGTAAGCGTCAAAACAATATTGGTCCATTTGCATCAAATTGGCAAGGTAAAAAAGCTTGACAAATGGGTGCCCCACGAACTCAATGATCGCCAGCGCGAAGTACGCGTCGAGACGTGCCTTGCACTGCTCAACAGACACACAAATGAAGAAATTTTTAACCGCATTGTTACCTGCGATGAGAAATGGATTCTGTTTGATAACCGCAAGCGCTCAGCAAGTTGGTTGGATCCTGGTTCAGCACCTAAACAATGCCCTAAACGAAAACTTACCCCTAGAAAAGTGATGGTCACTGTTTGGTGGTCTAGCGCCGGTGTAATTCATCACAGCTTCTTACCAAACGAGGTGAACATTACTGCAGATGTGTACTGTGAAGAACTGAACACAATGATGGAGAAGCTTGTACATGTCCAACCAGCATTAGGCAATCGCTCGTCTCCGCTGCTCCTGCACGACAACGCGCGACCTAATACTGCACAGCAGACGGTCTCCAAGTTGCAAGAACTGGGGTTGGAAGTTTTCCGTCATCCGCCCTACTCTCCAGACCTTGCTCCTACAGACTACTACTTTTTCCAGAATTTGGATAACTCCTGGCGGGAAAAAAATTCAATACCCGAGAGGCAGAACAAAATATCTTTGAAGAATTTGTTGCCTACCGTCCAGCTGATTTCTTTAAGAAGGGCATCAATAAACTGCCACTGTTTTGGCAAAGATGCATTGATTGTATGGGTGATTACTTTGATTAATACAAATAAAAAATACATGAAAAAAAAAACGTTTAAATTTTTTCATACAAAACGGCAATTTCATAGGTAAAGACCTAATATAATATTTATAATAGTTTTGTATTTTTATAGTCCTATAAAAGGTATTCATAAACAAAACTTCATAAGTGTAGAAATGTCAAAACGGCCACCATAACGTGCCGGTGCTATAGCCTGTGATCTGTCAGTTTGAAGTTATTGATTGATAGCTAAACAAATTACGTTAGAAAACTGAACAAAAAGTACCGTCTACATCATTTGCATAGATCATTTATGGCAAAAGTTAAATAGTGAATAATTGAAAATATATTTTTCAGGTTAGAATCCCCAATCATGGATGTCCTAGTGGCATTGAACCTGCTATGGTCTACTCTTGTAACAGCGTTTGTTTTCCGGGTGACTTATTTAATATTCAAGATTTACACCACTGACTGTAAATTACAAAAAGAAACTTCTATTCGAACATTGTTATGCATAGGTTCCGGTGGCCATACTACGGAACTTATGCGTTTTGCAGAGAATTTGAATTGTAATAAATATCAACCTCGATTATATGTGTTAGCAGACAACGATGTTTCAAGTGAAGCTAAAATCAAAATAACTGAGAATGGACATAAGAATCACAGTTTCAAAAGAATACCAAGAGCAAGAAATGTTAATCAGTCATTACTTTCATCGATTGTTACCAGTCTTTATGCAACATTCTGTACAATACCTGTTGTATATAATTTCAAACCAAATGTAGTATTTTGTAATGGCCCTGGAACATGTGTTCCGATATGTATAATTGCATTTTTAATGCGATGTTTATTCATATTAGATTGTAGAATAGTGTACATTGAAAGTATATGTAGAGTGAGATCGCTATCACTGTCTGGCAAGATATTAGAATATTTTGCAGATGTTTTTGTGGTCCAATGGCCTGAATTGAGAGATAAATGTTTTAGAGCTAAATATTATGGAAGATTGACTTAAGATTGCTAAAATAAATTGTACTTATCTTTAATATAAATTAGTACTTCTCTGTGTAATATGAATATATATGTTTCAAGTCGCTATTTGATAAGTTATTTGAAGGACCTAGAGTAGGCATCACTCGTTTTGAAAAATATAAATGTCTTTTGCTTTAAGTGATTAATTATGACAAAATTTTTGTGGAGAAAATTTTCTATTGGAAAAACTTGTAGCATATATTTATCCTACTAGTTATTGCATGTTAGGAGCATATAACATTAAAAGAAAAATAAAAAGTAGTCTTTACTTAACTTTTTTTTTTACCATAAATGTGTTGTCGGCTCTGTTAACATCTAGGTAAATTAGGTTGCTGTGGTGTGACCTGGCCACGAATAGTGTAAAACTTTTGAATAATGGTTTTTAAAAAAAGATTTTTTTTGTTGGTTTCTGAAAACTAGCAGAATTTTGTATTTTATTTATTTTAATCTAGTAAACTGTTATGATTAATTTCATAACTATTTCATTAAAAACTCTACAGTTTCTTTAAGCGTTTCCTCAAAATTTCAAACACAATATGATTTACATATATCAGGTGGCATCCAGGGGGTCCAGAAAAGATAGTCAATTCCAGTAAAATACCAAAGCATATTCACATGAGCAAAGTTGGGAACACTAATTAATAAAGAATTGGCAATAAAATTAAATCATAATTCAGTTAAGTTTGGCAGTTTTAGCTGTGCACAAAATTCCGCCAAGGACACGTGAATAGAATGATAAACAGGGGAGCATCAAAAAGCGATTGTATGTTGATATCAATTCTATACAGCCTGGGCTATCTACAGCAAAACGAACGTACCACATATTAATTAAACATAAGATATCAAGGTTAGGATATAAAGAAAAAACATGTTCAAGTGTATATAGGTACAATTTATTAGAATTCCAAAGTGACCAGTATAACATCAATTTGCATTCGAATTCAGCAACATTTGGCAAATAAATGGGAAAAATTCAGATCTAAGTTGTAATCACTAGTAATTATATAATTTTGATCATAATTTTTAGAAAAAGGTATTTACTTAATTTGTTATTGCAAACATTAAAACTATTCCTCCTGATTTAGAACTAATATTTCAAGGATTTCGTAATTAATGAAGGTGCAAAAAAAATGTTTCCCTGATTTCAGATTTGTATTGTATCCTATTTCCATAGCCAGTCACCGTTGCGGCATCGTAAATTAAAACGGCTGGCTACTATTCATATAAAATTATACTTTGAGATACATGCATCACAATAGGTAATACTCATATAGGCATGTATTAATTCCTTATAACTATATGATCAATAACATTATAAAACATATAAGGGTGGTCACATTTTCTAACATTGTACAATATGGTTAAAATTATTTAGAAATTTGTCCGAGAGCCTTTGAGACAATGAAAATGAGATACAATACAGATTATTATGCTATGCCAAATTGTACAAAAATGAGCACCAGTATTAGGCTATCATTAGGATTTAAGTACAACATTGTCATACAAGTTTCAACAAACATATCGCAACAATATACACACACACAAAACCAATACTTATATAAACCATGTATCAACAAATAAGGTCACTTTATATTTTTTTTACTCATAAGTTTCAAGAAAATAGCATGACTATTCAAAGAAACTATATAGCACATTTTACAATACCTGACACTGCTTTACTCATCCTGATATTAAGTAGAGGTTCTTGTGTGAAAACATGAGACAATAAAAATGGAAAAAATGATTATTCTAATTTCGTAATAATGCTCAGCAATATATATATATATACTAGCGGACCCGGCAGACGCAGTTATTATAAAGAAATCCTGGACAAATTATACATCAAAACGTTCCTCATGAATCACATAATCCACTGGTGAAAACCGCATAAAGATCCATTCAGCAGTTTTTGAGTTTATCGCGAACTGACAGACAGACACGGTAAGGAACTTTGTTTTATACTATGTAATGATATATATATATATTTACTATACCAACGAGACTACCGACGCAATAAGAAGATTCATCCATCGGGCTGTGGGCGCCTGCATGGACATTGCAATTGTATCTTAAAAATAGCCATAAAAGATAATGAAACTGCCATTAAGGTTTATAGTCTCAATTAAAAATCCCTTGCTTCTTCATAAATAAAATAATAATGGTTAAGTATAATAGTTAAATCAAATAATAATACTTAATAATAATATCATAGGTCTTGCTCACTGAATAAGTTGTGCACTACATTTAAATGAATATTTGATTTGATTAATGACATAAAGGGAAGCAGAAAAAAAGAGAGAAACAAGAAAAAAAGACAAAAAAAAAAAGAAGCAGAAAAAAAAATATATAAGGCACTAGAGAGATATTACACAGAACGTTTTTTTGTCTGAATATTTTATGTATAAGTTTACATACGAAATTATTTTATTTTTCTAGATAGGCGCGGTAACTACTTACTATGTGGTTGGTGGTGTATTTATTATGCGGTTGTTCATAGGCTCATAGGCGCCATCTCAAGGCCTAAACTGAACAAAGTATTTTTGATTTAATCCATTGAAGCTTTGCATATAGTTTATCAAATTTACTTGAACTTTGAAATTTCTAAGTGGAAATTTTATATATTCTGAATGTCTCTAATAGCAACTGAATACAGCTTACGTCACCTGCATGGCCTAATATAATCTTTAGTATGTATTTCTATCATTGGTTTTTCAATTATATTGGAACTGTTGAAAACTTTTTTATATATTCTTTTGACTGTATACCTATAATTGAGGCATATAGAATCAAAGACAGCTAAGTGCCACACGTTCTAAAAATGAACTGAGTATGGAGCATCTAGTCTTATTGGTTGCAAATCACCATTTAATTCCTACAAGAAATAAAATACAGCCTTTTAATTTTCGTTTTAAAATTGATTTTGAGATCAAATACATTTAAGTACAACCAAATCATCAAATAAGAAGTAAAGTAAGAATAAAATACAGTTAAGGAATTATCGCATTTTTTAATTTCTTGAACTTCTTTTTTAGAGCTGATGGCCATAGGCAGGCAAAATCAATAGCCTATGCCACTCCCTAAAATTGAAACTTTGAATATAAGTAAAACTCCAACTCTGAGAATAGATAAACATTTTTTTCGTTTCCTGCAAATTTGGCACTTAGCTGTTTTTGATTTTATATGCCTCAATTATTTCATATATACAATTTGTAAAAAAAAAACATTTTACATGATCCTCTTGTTTAGGAAGCGCTCTTTGTTTAATAGTGTGGCAGTTACATGCTGGCATAGTAAAATATAATTTATATGATTTCAGAGATCCTTTTTAAACGAGAAATATTTGTCTTAACAAAAAAAGATTTTATTAAGCTAATAACATTAACTTTACTTAACTTTCTTGTTCACTTATGGACTATAAAACTTTAATCTTGAGTAAACCAATAGTAATGACCCTGACCAAAATCTTCTTATGAATTGCTGTTTTTCTTATGATAAGAACTTTAAATATTGCTGACAAATTCAAATGCATTTTTCGTTTAAAATATTTTACTTTTATAAAATGTACAACATAAAAAAACTTTGGTATACTAAATAATTTTGTTCACCACATTTCACTCAGACTAACTTACTCGTCTGTCTTAATAGTAATTATTTGATTTTATTATTTTGCAATAGAATACACACTTCAATTTTATTTATTTGTATAAATGTTTCTGTAAATGCATAAATATGAACAAAAAGCAAAAGTTGATAATTAAATTCGATGTATATAATATATATGTAGACTATGCCAATATTTCTTGTTATAGTGGAGTAGGTAATACTTTAACAATACATTGTTTCTTACTATGATAATTCCTTAAGTGTAAACAAATATAACTTGCATTTTTTAACGTAAGAAAACTTATAATTAAAAAAAAAATCGTAGAACTTCTACACTGAAAATTCATAAAGTATCCACAATACAATAATAATTTTTATACCTAGTAAAAATTAAAATATCACACCAACTTTCAAGTACCATTAACCTGATTAGCAGTTCATATGGAAAACTGCTTCTTGTTTTATAAAAGAAGTCACCTTTATACCATTTTAAAATTCGTCTTAACACTTTGCAATTGGTTATGATATACAATTACACATATTGTATATCTGATATCAAAAACAATTGTTCTTTAATTTATATAACTGGATCTGAAAATATATCAAAGCCCGATATATATACATGACAAATTTGATTCCAATGAAAATAGTAGAGAAGAAATGTTTACTACCAAATTTTAATTATCCCGTAGCAGTTCAAAATATAGTATATAATATAAAATATTTAGATAGTTGCCTATTCATATCATAAGAATTTTTTGTTAAAAAATTATGTGACATTTTTATGCAATAACTTTGTATCAATTACATGGGCAGTATAATTTTGTATAGGGTTCTCATTGTATGTCTTAATTACAAAACTAATAATAAAGCTTACTTTTTATAATAACAATATAATATAGTTAAGTATTAACATTTTAGGCACATCTGAGAATACTATATTACAGAAGCCATGTTATCTAGTGATATAAGTACAAAAGGAAGAATTAAGTTTTCCTTACATGACTAAATATAAATTGTATATATAATGCAAGGCTCATTCGTTTTACGGTTTAATTTGATCCATTTCAGACTGGTTACTCGCTTCTAGCTTACCACTTTCATCACATTTATTTTCTGTACTAGTTTTTTCATGATCTATAAGATACATAGCTTCGTCATAGGATGGAGGTGGCGGTTCTGAGCTAGATGGTTGTGGTTTACTTGTGGCTGCATTTGATATTAAGGCATCATATGAAGGCGGAAGTGTGGCGCTGGAAGCCGTCCGAGGTACTTGTCCACTGTATGCTTGTTCAGCTTGAACAGCAGCCATATCCTAAAAATAGAAAAAAATGTAATACCTAGAAATAAAACATTTATATATATATTTTTTTTAGTATTACAGGGGGCAAACAAACTGGTGCCGACGTCTCCCCCGCCAATGGTAAGTTGTCACTGGCATCCATACACACTAGCAACACCAGTGGAGTCGCAAGTGTGTTGCCGCCGGCCTTTTAAAAGAGCTGGGCTTCTGGCGCTCTCACTAACCAAACAAAACGCAATAATGCAAGCATTGTTACTTCACATAAGTTTTCTGTGGGTCGGGTGTTACTACCACAGGCAAGCAGACCCATTCATGCTGAAACCAGTAATAGCTTCAGCTCTTACTATAGTAGATGGCTATTATTTAAGGGAAAAAACATTTATACAGTTAAATATTAACTGTCTTTATTTTTCGAATATAGGATCATGATAACTTGAATTACATCTATATTTTATAAAAGACTAGCTGTGCCCGTGACACCATCTGCATGGAACCTAATGTAAAAATCAGGGACTATAAATAATCAGTAAAATTATCTGGATGTATTTAAGCCCATTTACTTTTCTCTCCTACATTGTCATTTAAATTACAATAACTTTTGATAGAGTGAACTGCTCTATACATATAATAAAAATGAAGCGTCTGTATGTAATATAAAAATAACAAATTTTAAATGATTGGGAACGAAAGTATACAGGTTACTGATAACAAAAATGCAATTCTTTAAAATGTTGTCCATCTGTCTGTCTTTTTGTTCCAGGTAATCTCCGAAACGACTGAACCGATTTTGACGGGAATTTCACTGGGACGTAGCTAAAATTACCGCAGGTTACTTAGGCTACTCTAATTTAGACTAACTGTTAACTGTGGTTCCGCCCGCAGTGCTATCTCCAAAACGGTTAGACCGATTTTCACGGGACTGGCACTGGCAAATAGCTGACCTTACAAGAAATAATTTAGGTTATTCTATTTTCAACTAGCTGTTACTCGCGACTTCATCCGCATGAATTTTAGCAAAAATATGTTGTTTGCTATAAACATGTGCATAACACTTGCGTTGTATTTAGCTCCAAGAATAAGTATAATTGAAATTCATATATCTGTATCTATGTATGTAATTTGAATTATATTGTCATTTTGGCGACCATTTTGTTTTATTTACCGCGCTTTCGACTACATAACTAAGTAACATATAAGAATATTGTATATATTTCAAAATATTTGTATGTAATAAAACGTTTTCGAATGATGAGATCAAAATGAACTAAGGCTATTCAGAGTTGCTTGCACAAAAAAAAATCGGATGTTTCACTAGAGACAGCTTGGAAACACTTTTGTAATAAAGTATTTTAAACATACTTCAACTAGATTTGAAATTTTAGGCACTGCTTAGTAAAACTCATGTTATTACTCGTGTTCATATTTGTTTCTGTAATAGGACCAAGCCTATTGAGTCATAGAAACACTTCTACATCAGGTAAGAATTTAAGGAAACTGTAAACTTATTAAAGTATAACCAAACCTTGAATTTGTTATCATAAGACTGTATATTATTGCACATAACCTTGTCCCAGTTTTTACAATTTTTATACACTACAATGAATATTTAGAGTTAACAAACAACAAATTATAAAAGCATTTCCAACCAAATTTTCAGTCTGGAAGGAAAAAATGTACATAAAGCATAGCATTTGGTCAATTACAATAAATATTTGCATAAATGTTTTCCCATTGAGAAGGTTATATCTTATTATTCAGTGGCACTATATTTTATTGTTATTCAAGTGTATATCATAATTTAATGTGGATAAATCAGACAATTGCAATAATCTATTATAAAATTGTGAAACAAATTCAATGTAATACTTTTTGTACATAATGTAAAAATAAGTTAAAAAAGCAACCAAGGACTACTAACAATGTTTAACTACTCTTTCATTATACTACTTCCCATTTTAATACAGTCAAGCTTCACCAATGGCATCTATTTTCTATCTAACTCATTTATACCTATGTTGGATTTTGTTAAGAAATATTAATTCAGCTAAAACAGATACATTATAAATTATGCTTATGTAATACTTTCCTATAAAAAAATAATCAATTCATATAATATAGTATGAATATACATAAAATCATAACATAATTTATTTAAATATTGTAAAAAAATATTTGTAGAAAATACCAGTATTGGTATAGATGATATAATTGTAATTTTCCAAACAACATATATATAATAACTCTGTATTAATGTTCATCTATATTATAGCCATTTATACAATATACATTTCTATATTTATGTTATACGATTTGTTTACCTTTAAAAGAGACTGGTTTAAAATTCAGTTCCCAAATCTAGACATTTCATTGACTTACCCTAATAATTGCTCTTTGATGAAGAAGCATCTGAATAACGCTCTTTTCGCTCTTCCTTCGTAAATATAACATACTTTTGACGGCCACCATCATTCCTGAACATACAAAAATTGGTCCCACTAGCCACATGTGTCCTAAATGTCTAAGAATGTATCCATCCGCATCTCCTAAGGCTAAAACTGTAATAACAGTACCGACGGAAAAAAGAACCATAGAAAGTACAAAGTAGGAATAACTTGTACAGTCGCATCTTCCAAATCTTTGATCTTCATCAAAATCGTAGTCACGATGTCTTAGACGATGTAAACGTTGTCTAATAAAAGGACTATCAAACACGGTAGCCATTTTTACACTGTATTCAGGAAATAATGTAATATAATATGAAAAATTAAAATAACATTGCGGCAATTTGGTAAGCAAAATTATTTGAAAGCAGATTATTGGTAACGTCCGTATTTGAAAAGTATATCCACAACTGGAAAGTTCAAAGCAAACAAAACACTACTTAGGAATCGAGAAAAACAATTTACTTGCCCGTAGCGTAGCCACGAATCGACAAGTTTTATCAATTGGTTTGAAACTTTTACAATGTGAACTCTGTGCTTCATAACATAGAACATAGTTTATTTTACAATCAGCTAGATATACTTTAATTTTTTGAGGCAGCAAAATAAAAATCCTTTAAGCCACAATTCATTATAATCTTCTTTTGAGTATGTAATAGTCTAACTTTGATTGTGTGGACTTGTAAAAGTTTTGAAGAAACATTGACTAATTTTCCTTTATTAGCCCTGAACTACCTTTTGCTCACAGCTACGTTTACGTCAATAAAAATTTAAAACATTCCTTTGGGACCAGTATTATTTTCTAGACGAAAGTATCCCATGATATAAATTGTATCCAAAACTTTATTATGATTGTTTGAGTCGTTAAGGTGAGAAAACGTAAAAAACAAATAAACTCATATTCCTTTTTATAAAAATTCCACATTAAAAATCTGAGCAAGGCCTTCAATGTAACCTGAAATTTGTGCAAAAACGGACTGAAGCCGGTTGGTTGGTATTGCCGTTAATACTAGATGGATTCCATAATTTTAAATCTCTTTAGTTCTAAATGTCCTTATATATCACCTGTATTTTCTGCTGAAGAATCGATGGCATATGTTGAGATTGACAAGTTAAATAGAACATTTTTTTTTCTGATTCTCAGGATCAGTGTAATTCAAAGTCAAATCAGTCTAAATAAGTTTTATGCTTATCGGACAGATGACAATTGCTTCCAGTATGTTTTTTTTTATAAAATTGATATTCTCTTTTTAATGCATATAATTATAGTACATTAATTGTCTATATAATTAAAACAAATATAATTATTTTTGAAATTATCGTTATAATAATTGTCAATTATTATATTAATCACCACTAACTAATACCCTTAACTAATACCAATACATTACTTACATATACCTATTTCGATTTTATTTAAATATTTACTGTGTTAATTGATCGTAATAATATAAAATTGTTAAATGTATATTTGTTTTTGTGTAACTATGCTATATTTCTAATATAACATTATATGTTATCTCAGTAGTACCCATAAAATAATATTACTTCTTTTGCGAATCTTTGTATTGTGCTATTTTAAGTTATTTGCATTACACTGAATTTTAGCAATTTAGTTTAAAATATGTATTTCTTACACTCAATACTGGCAAAATTGCCTACACAGATAGACGTCCTAACGGAAGAAAAAAAATGTTTAATGTCATACAGTAGGGCTGTTGATATTTTTAATACTATCGGTTTTCGTTATATCAATATTTATCATATTATTAATATTGGGAATTGATATATCAAAAAAATTATGGATGTATATTAAATTTATTAAAAAAAAATTGTAAACCAGTTTAACATTGATTTACAGTTTTTAATCCAGTATATTTGTACTGGGAGAAGTTGAGGAATAATAGGTTAGTATAATACGGGCATGTCGTCAGCCGGAGTCTTCGCACGCGCGCCCCGGTAGGGGCGTGCGGGGGGACCGCATCAGGGTTGCCCCTCTGGCGGTAGTTTCTCTCAACCCCCGTAATGACGGGGGTGTCTTTCTATCCATGATTCGCGCGTATTGCGTTACGTCATCTGGGCTCGTCTCATTCTCGTGGTGTCTAGTTCGTTTGTAGTGTAGTTGCGGTAGTAACGAGCTTCACTTTTCGGACAAAAACGCTTTTTGCATCCTTCCCTCGTTCGCTGTACTCCGCCTTGATTCTCTCAGCTTCTTCCAGCGAGGCTGTCTGTAGCAATCGATCGCGCTCTGATACTAGGGCGGCCAGCCTAGTCTCGAACTCAATCAAAACTTTTTCTGCGGCGTCTGATCGCTCTCTCGCTCTAGCCTTCCTGCTTCTTCTGCTGCTCTTCGGTCTCACAAGGGAGGGGGGAGGGTTGGCGGGGGCCATAAGGCTCGCCGCTGTCGTCTCCTCGACCTCCTTTGGAGGTTTTCTGGCTTCATGTTCATTTCGTCGAACTTCTCGTCGCCGCTCGGTCCGCGGTAGGGTGCCGGCTCGGCGGTTTCTCAGCTCCCGTTTAAATATCGGGCAGCGAGCTTTGTTGTTTGCGGAGTGCGCGCCCCCGCAGTTGGCGCAGGTCGCCGGCTCCTCTCTGGGGCGATCGCATTGTCGGGCGGTGTGAGGAGGGTGGGGTATGTCCAACTTGCACGGACTAAAACCCCATGGTGCCTTCAATCACCTATAGGCCGGGGTGCAGGAGCTGCCGAACTGCCACTACGTCTACTCCCCAGCAGGTGCCGTGCCAGGGGCCTCGTCGCGGTCGAGGGATCAGAATCGTAGGAGAATCACAGAATCACCTGCGAGAGGAGAGGGAGAGAGTTGCCCTCCCCGACGATCATGGGATGCGCATCGGCACAATGCGCCTCAACCATACGGGCCTGTGCAGAAGTTCTGCCAGAGCGATGGACGTGCCCGCATCCGCCGAAAGACTTATAACTAGAATAGTTTTAAGTATGAAAGTGTCCACCTTTATATAAGAGTAGAGGAGACCGAAAAAGGTATACATAAAGCTGTAGTCCGGTGAAGCTGTTAAGACCTTGCTTGGTCAATAGCGTAGACAGTTCGAAAAAAAAAAAAAAGGTATACATAAAGTGTATAAAAATAAAATGTGTGAATTCTGAGATAATATCTAACAGAGGAGAGTGGAAAAAGATTTCAATGTATGAACTCAACCTAGGTGAGATAAGGGTAAGATGATTTAAATGGGCGTCAAAATTTAGGGGGGTGACATTGTAGTAATTGTCAGACTATCAATAATGATACATGTTTCACAGCTTGCCTCTAATTACAACAGTTTTTAAATTAATTTTTATATTGTTTTAAATATTTTAATTATATTTTAATCCATTACTGTGTCTAAATATATAAATTTATTAAATGATGCTGTGTATCGGTTTAACTCGATATATTGATGTTAAACATCGATGTTTTTTTTATATATATGTTGATTTCATCCTATCACTTTGCCATTTCTCATTTTCACAATATTTCAGTATTTGCAATCTGTGGTTTGCGTTTAGAGTTGTTACGAGTGACGACGCAAATGTAATTTTTGGACCATATGATTTAGAACCTATTGTTTTTGAAAAAGTAGGCAATACGAAAGATATGATACAGATATTGGGATCTGTTTATTATTGCTGATAATTTTTGGTACATATTGATTATTATATTTTGTTTCTTGTTTCTGGATGCAGGCCCTGTCGATGCCAAATTATTTCGATATGGGCCCTTTCATTTTCTGTGTTTGTGTGATTTTTGCCTTAGAACATGGTAAGTTTTTTGTTATTTACAGTAATGTTAAAATTACTGAGAAAACTACATTAATATACACATGTAAATTACCATTATTTTAGCAGGCGTATCAGCTTTGTTCGTGTCTTTAAAAAATAATGGTCCGGTTGTTTTGGGATCCAACATTACATTTACAGCAACAGTGCTGGATTACAATGAAGAGTATTTAAAATTTGTTTACTCAGACAGCATAGAACCACAACACAAAGAATCTGTAAGTATAGAGTAACTAATATGTTTACATTTTACCTCTAATTTTATTATATACTGTAGAATACTGGTATGATATGATAGCCCTCATATTTTTCATTCTTGGATCACTCTATAAGGAGGTTAGAAATAAAATTTCATGGTATAAAGATAAATATTTTTTGGAAAACTTACTTTTACATCATTCTAAATTGTACATTGATAAGACATGTTAATTATAAGTATTGTTTAATATCGTTAAATTATTATATTATACTTCCATAATAGGCAGAAGTGTTTCAAATATGCAGCTATGTTTTCTGTGTATTTATTTTGGTTATATTATTTATTGTAGTGAATCCTGGTAGTGGGTGTGTTTTGGCTTCACAATGTAGTTTACTGAATATTCTTTTGTGCAGTTCATTAGTTATGATTGGCAGAAATGATGGGTTGGCATTAGAAATTCGTATCACGGATTTGGGGTTGTTAAGGGTCTTTTTTTATAGAGATATATAACCCTTTCAAAAGACTCCTCCCTCATCCCGCAGAGAAGTGTAGTTTTTTTTATATGTATTTCAAGTTGCATATAACGGAAGTGACTTTTCCTTAAGATGCCTATTACTAAGGTGTATAATACTATAATTTTGTTGTTTTGTACATATTAATTGTTCAATATTATTTTAGAAAAAAAAAGTAATAAAATATAAACTATTATTATGACAAAAGGAATGTTTTCCATAATCTTATGTTTTTTTTTTATTTGTATTATTTTTAATCCAAAACTCAACTGTCTCAATCATAGAAAAAAATAAAATATATATTATTTGTATGATCATAAAGCCTTTCCACATACAAAAAAACATGCGAGCTAGGGAACTTGTAGCAAATCTGACTAAGTCACTTTTGGTGTTATTTAGAAAAAGTCAAACACTTGCTTTAAAAATGTTTCGAATTAAATGCACTGCGCTCGCCCGAGGCAAGTTCGTGTTATCCTTTTTCACAAGTCTAACCTTTAAAGTAACCAAAGTGAGACAAAAGAGCAAGATGGTGAACATACAGGGACAGTGGTGCATTTAATTTGAAACCTTCTTAAAGCAAGTATTCAATACGTATTTAACTTTTTTGTAATAAAACCATTTAGGTTAATAGAGGAATAGTTCTAGTCCGAACCCTAATCCTGTATGTAGGTTAGAATTGTGAATACATATCAAATTCCTTGGTGTTTTAGATTAAATATTTTTTAACCACTATGAGCTTAAATGTGAAATATTTGGGTGAAAAATGAGGACAGCAGTTTATTGTAAAGTTTTTTTTATTTGTCTCGAGATTTATGATTTTCCATCAATAATTTATTCCTTAATGCCTAGATATTCATACTTTCACATGAGTTATCATTTTCTTAGTTGAAAACTCAACCTTTTTTATGTAAAATTACTATAATTTTTAATACAGTTACAAGATTTTTACATACTTAATTTTTTTTTTCCACAAAATATAGTTGTATAAAGCTATTGTATTATACAAACTGTTTTGTTTTAACTTAAAGATTACCAAGTTCTTATTATACAAAGTTACCAATAGTTGTTCAGAAGTTATCATTTTCTTAGTTAAAAACTCAACCTTTTTTATGTAAAATTACTATAATTTTTAGTACAGTTACAAGATTTTTACATACTTCAATAATTTTTTTTCCACAAAATATAGTTGTATATAGCTATTGTATTATACAAACTGTTTTGTTTTAACATAAAGATTACCAAGTTCTTATTATACAAAGTTACCAATGGTTGTTCAGAGGTGACCGCACCTCAAAACTTTGATCATGAATATCTCAGTAACTATGACTTTCTGCGGCGGAGGAGTGGTATAGAGGACTAGTCAGACCCGCCCCACCCCTCTCACTCCCCTCAACCCTTATTTCAGGATGCGAATTTTTAATGCATCCCAGGAATTATAGTTATTAGCCATTGATAAATCACATTTGGATAGCTTTGTTTCTTTCCCTTACAGAGGAACTGCCCACTTTTATAATCAGCTATTGTCTGCCCATGCTTTTTACATTACTTGGTCATTATCTAAAATCTCATTTAAATTGTAATGTACATATTAAAAAGTACATTTGATACCTATATGTATCATTATTTATAAGGAAAATTGATTATTCTGTCTATAAATATAGTGTTTCTTGTTACCAATAACAATAGTACTTTGTTTCAACCATAGTTGATATGAATACTATTGTGTTGATGAAATGTTGTCCTCAGTAATTAATATAGTGACAATTATTTATATTCAAACAATAATATGACCATTTTCCCTAATCTTTTGGAGGGAAGGGTTAGGGGAGGGAAAGGGAGAGGAGAGAGGAGAGGGGAGGGGAGGTGGGTCTCCGGCGCTCTCACTGACCGAACGAAACGCATCAATGCAAGCATTGTTACTTCACGTCGGTTTTCTATGAGAGGGTGGTACTACCCCGGGCGAGCCAACCCATTCATGCTGAAACCAGTAATAGTTTCAGCGTGGCTCTACCACCACTTTCTTCCCTCACTGCCCACTTTTATAAGCAGCTATTGTCTGCCCAAGCTTTACATTATTTGGTCATTATATAAAATCTCACTGAAATTATAATGTACATATTAAAAAGTACATTTGATACCTATATGTATCATTATTTATAAGGAAAATTGATTATTCTGTCTATAAATATAGTGTTTCTTGTTACCAATAACAATAGTACTTTGTTTCAACCATAGTTGACATGAATACTATTGTGTTGATGAAATGTTGTCCTCAGTAATTAATACAGTGACAATTATTTATATTCAAACAATAATATGACCATTTTCCCTATAGATTAAATAAATCCAGAAAAACACTGAGTACAACATTGAAACTACTAATTATTTTGGTGAAACATATTAATAGAGAATACTTAGTTACACATAATTTTTTAATATGCAATTCTTTCTTGAAATATTTGCAGAGTTCAGACCCATGTCATTCAACATTTTATTAGAGTGTACTACTATGAACAACATTTTGAGGGTGGTAGAGTCACACCCGTGTTCACCCGGGTTAGTACCACCCTCTCACAGAACGCCGGCGTGAAGTAAAATTGCTTGCTTGGTTGCGTTTCGTTCGGTCAGTGAGAGCGCCCGTGGCCCACCTCCTTTTCCCTACCACTCCCCCACACACAGGCTGGCAACGCACTTGCGACACTACTGGTGTTGCTAGTGTCTATGGACGGTGGTGATCACTTAACATCAGGTGGTTCACCTGTTCGTTAGCCCCCTATTGACATAAAAAAAACATTATTTCAAGCCTAGGTTCCTTCGCTTTATTAAAATTTTGTTGGTTCTCTAAGTAATTTTAAACAAAAGTATGCATTATTAATTTAATTCTTTTAAAGGTTACTGTATCTGCAAATACATCTACATGGACAGTGGAATACCCTCGAGATTTATATGAGGTAGGGGAATACACTGCAACAGTAAAACTCATGAAGGATTATTTTGGTATATGGATACCTGTATCTACTGATCGTAGCACTTTTAAGCTAACAGGTAATTTGTTTTTTATTGTTAGGTCATAATAGAAAATAGTTATTTTTATTTTTAATGTTTGTCCATAAATATTATAGTGGACGCTACTTTGCACTTCCACTTGGAATTGATTGAACACTACTATGTCTAACCGCAACAAAAAGCAAATCACTTTGAATTAATTCATTGATAATTATTATATTTATACTAGCGGGCCCGGCGGACGTTGTCCTGCCCTGATAATTAAAAAAACCTTGACAAATTATATACCTAAACCTTCCTTATTAATCACTCTATCTAGTGGTGATCTACCTACCGCAGTAGTCCGTTCAGTAGTTTTTGAGTTTATCTCGAACAGACAGACAGACAGACGAGGCAGAGGACTTTGTGTTATACTATGTAATCGATATACTTCCATCAGTTTGTGAGAATTTGAGAACTATAGTTATATAGCTAGTAGAATATTTCAAACCATAGCAAATTTTGGATATTCCAGAGTTTCATTATACGAATTTCAAATTTACATCAGATTCATAATTACTTACATACTTGAAGCCTACAGGTAGGAGTCGTACCCATGATAACAAAAAGGAGTCGTAGATTGAATTGTATCCTGTGACCTTTCAAAGGCCTTTGACTATGCTGGTTACTGTACGTTTATATTTAGCTAACACAGTAGTTGATTGTGGAAGTACTCTTCACATTCACTTGCCTCATTTAGAAGGGTCTCTGTTAGAAAGTAAGCAAAAATAGAGCAATTTATTTTACTTTATAAGTATTACAACTGAAGTATCGCCAAATATTACATTCAGAGAACATTTACTATACAATCAACTCAGAGTAGGAAAGGAGGCCTTTGTAATAGTAATTTTTAATTCAACTCCATTTTCTAACAAGCTTAAAATACCTTATGTGATAAGTCATATATATGTTATGGTATTTTACAAGTTATCTATTCTATTCATTTATAACTAGCTACGCCCCGCGACTTTGTCCGCGTGGAATAGTTACGAATAGAATAGTTACGAGTAGTTGAGCTAACACTAACACGCAGCGGAAGCTCTCAAAAGGAAAGAAAACGATTTTGAAACATTCTTTCTTAGTGCTCCTCTCCTATTGGTCTTAGCATGATGATTATATATCTTCCTCGATAAATGAGAGATCTAACACAGAGATATTTTTTTTAGTCTGACCAGTAGTTCCTGTAATTACTGATGATAATAATAGTTAGTAATTAATATTCATTATTAATCTATACTAATATTAAAAAGAGATAAAGTTTGTGAATTTGTAGGGGGTAAGGTCAGGAAGTACTGGTCCGATTCCACGCGAACGAAGTCGCGGACAGAGGCTAGCATTAGTATAAATTAAAAAATCATCAAATACTTTTAAATATAATTATGATGTATTTTTTTTTTCAGAGACACTGAATGGTGAATTGATCTTAAATCAGAATAACATCGATCGACCAAATAGTTTTGTGGCAGTTAACAAATCAGTTCTACATTATGTCAAACTGCCTGACCAAGAAATGCAATTTTTAAGGGGAAATTCTTCTACCATTTTAACACACTGGTTTATTGATTGCATCTTTTTCGGTTCAACAACAGACTTTTCACTCAATTACACATACAATGACGTGATGAGCGATCACCATATTGAAGCGATAGTTGTGGCTAATAACGAGCCTTTACCGCCTATCATCACCACAACCTCTAGCACCACAACAACTACCACAACCACTACTACCACAACTACAACAACAACTCGCCCTCCAACTTCAGTACCAAATTTAAATGATACAACAACAATACCTATCACAACAGCCGTACCATTACCAGCAGGAAAATTAGAAAAAGATAGTGAAACCAACACTCATAATATCAAAAAACGAGCTATCTCAAACAGAACATTTAAGAAATATGAAAGTGAATATAATTGTAGTAATACAGTTCCAATTGGGAAGAAACATACATATGGACGCTTTCATCAAACCGTTAGTGTCAGAGGTAAGTTGATACCATTATCTAAAATTGTTTATATGTATTTTATAAATGTATTTTGAGTCAGCTATGGAAGTTACACATGCAACTTAAATGGAATTTACATTAATATATAATTAATTAAGGTTTAATGAATTTCGATTGTCTTAATTATATAAAAAAACAGGTCCTTCAGTCTTTATTTTGGGTACAGTTGCCTAAATGTTCTAGCCTAATCAAGTTGAAGTAAATTGAAAAGTAGAGAATCTGCATTCATTAAATTATGGTCAGCATCATTCCCAGTAAAAGAATCTTAATCAAGCACTTAAGCATATTGGTCTTGTCCTCCCACCTCGCTTGCAGTATTAACACAATATTTGTACTAGCTGCATTGTAGATAACAACTGCACTAGGACTTTCGGAATCTTCGCAGGAAGCTGAAAATATTTCAAACATGAATACCATACTTGAGTGTTAGTTATCCAAACAAAACGTGCAAGATTCTTAAATGGTTTTGATGAAATTAAGTCGTTCATAAAGTTCATCAACGAAAGTTATGATGAGCTCAAAACGAAAGCAGACGACATGCTAAAATGAGTGGATGCGTTAGAAATGTATACCTTTGCAAGAGACAACAATTCTACATGAATTTCACATCTAGAAGCCAAGTCATTCTTCTAGATATAACTGCTTTGGTTAAGGTATCTGGGAACAAACAAGAATATATTGTCCATTCACCATGTTTCGCACTTTTCTCAAACTGAGCGTCCTAACAATATCTTTGTACATTTTACAAGTGGCCTCATAGAAGACAGGTTTATATCAGCTGACCATCTTCACGAAGCAATAACCACAAAACAAGTCAATATGAATATAGTCATAATAAATACCGAAATCAATTAGAAAGTATTCAATGAATGTTTCTACGGTCTATGAAATATCATTGTTTTCACTCCAAGATCCTGTTCAGATGACGCGTTTTGCGTGAGTCGTCTCGCACGTATATACTCGCGCGTTCCCGAGATACTAGAGTTCATTCAGAGTAGGAAAGGAGGCCTTTGTAATAGTAATTTTTAATTCAACTCCATTTTCTAACAAGCTTAAAATACCTTATGTGATAAGTCATATATATGTTATGGTATTTTACAAGTTATCTATTCTATTCATTTATAACTAGCTACGCCCCGCGACTTTGTCCGCGTGGAATAGTTACGAATAGAATAGTTGAGCTAACACTAACCCGCAGCGGAAGCTCTCAAAAGGAAAGAAAACGATTTTGAAACATTCTTTCTTAGTGCTCCTCTCCTATTGGTCTTAGCATGATGATTATATATCTTCCTCGATAAATGAGAGATCTAACACAGAGATATTTTTTTTAGTCTGACCAGTAGTTCCTGTAATTACTGATGATAATAATAGTTAGTAATTAATATTCATTATTAATCTATACTAATATTAAAAAGAGATAAAGTTTGTGAATTTGTAGGGGGTAAGGTCAGGAAGTACTGGTCCGATTCCACGCGAACGAAGTCGCGGACAGAGGCTAGCATTAGTATAAATTAAAAAATCATCAAATACTTTTAAATATAATTATGATGTATTTTTTTTTTCAGAGACACTGAATGGTGAATTGATCTTAAATCAGAATAACATCGATCGACCAAATAGTTTTGTGGCAGTTAACAAATCAGTTCTACATTATGTCAAACTGCCTGACCAAGAAATGCAATTTTTAAGGGGAAATTCTTCTACCATTTTAACACACTGGTTTATTGATTGCATCTTTTTCGGTTCAACAACAGACTTTTCACTCAATTACACATACAATGACGTGATGAGCGATCACCATATTGAAGCGATAGTTGTGGCTAATAACGAGCCTTTACCGCCTATCATCACCACAACCTCTAGCACCACAACAACTACCACAACCACTACTACCACAACTACAACAACAACTCGCCCTCCAACTTCAGTAGCAAATTTAAATGATACAACAACAATACCTATCACAGCAGCCGTACCATTACCAGCAGGAAAATTAGAAAAAGATAGTGAAACCAACACTCATAATATCAAAAAACGAGCTACCTCAAACAGAACATTTAAGAAATATGAAAGTGAATATAATTGTAGTAATACAGTTCCAATTGGGAAGAAACATACATATGGACGCTTTCATCGAACCGTAAGTGTCAGAGGTAAGTTGATACCATTATCTAAAATTAGTAGTCCGGTGAAGCTGTAAAGACCTTGCCAGGTCAATAGCATAGTCAGTTCGAAAAAAAAAAAAAATATCTAAAATTGTTTATATGTATTTTATAAATGTATTTTGAGTCAGTTATGGAAGTTACACATGCAACTTAAATGGAATTTACATTAATGTATAATTAATTAAGGTTTAATGAATTTTGATTGTCTTAATTATATAAAAAAAACAGGTCCTTCAGTCTTTATTTTGGGTACAGTTGCCTAAATGTTCTAGCCTAATCAAGTTGAAGTAAATTGAAAAGTAGAGAATCTGCATTCATTAAATTATGGTCAGCATCATTCCCAGTAAAAGAATCTTAATCAAGCACTTAAGCATATTGGTCTTGTCCTCCCACCTCGCTTGCAGTATTAACACAATATTTGTACCAGCTGCATTGTAGATAACAACTACACTAGGACTTTCGGGATCTTCGCAGGAAGCTGAAAATATTTCAAACATGAATGCCATACTTGAGTGTTATTTAGCCAAACAAGATATGCAAGATTCGTAAATGATTTTGATGAAATTAAGACGTTCATAAAGTTCATCAACGAAAGTTACAATGAGCTCAAAACGAAAGCAGACGACATGCTAAAATGAGTGGATGCGTTAGAAATGTATACCTTTGCAAGAGACAACAATTCTACAGGAATTTCACATCTAGAAGCCAAGTTGGATTGAGACCGCCAAGTTGCCAGAGAAGGAAATAGAAAACCTTGCGTCCATTCTTCTGGATATAACTGCTTTGGTTAAGGTATCTGGGAACAAACAAGAATATATTGTCCATTCACCATGTTTCGCACTTTTCTCAAACTGAGCGTCCTAACAATATCTTTGTACATTTTACAAGTGGCCTCATACAAGACAGGTTTATATCAGCTGACCATCTTCACGAAGCAATAACCACAAAACAAGTCAATATGAATATCGTCATAATAAATACCGAAATCAATTAGAAAGTATTCAATGAATGTTTCTACGGTCTATGAAATATCATTGTTTTCACTCCAAGATCCTGTTCAGATGACGCGTTTTGCGTGAGTCGTCTCGCACGTATATACTCGCGCGTTCCCGAGATACTAGAGTTCATATTTGATTGCAATAAACTTATTAAACAAATATGCACATTGTATAAGAGAAAGTTTTAAATGTTACCTTGCGTCTACTCCTTGTAGGGCAATTGCAGGGAAAATACTGCCGATAAACAGAATTACTAAATTATGTAACAATAATTTAAAAGTGAAATTACCCAACCCGCCGGCTTTGTATTAAGACAGAGATAATATATCTTAAACCAAAGTTATATATTATGTAGTTATTAAGTTGTATGTTTAGATTTTTTGTTACTTTTTTTTTACTTAAGTATTTTAAATGTAAACTTACTAGTTAACTATCATGCGTCTATTTTACTGTCTTTAAGTTATTTTTATACTTATTTCGTTAGCGGTGGAGCAGATTATACTCTAAGAACTGTTTTTTTTATTTTTTCGATAATATTATATGTATGCCTGGGTACAATTTTAGTAGCCCTTAATAAATAAATAAAAAAAAAAAGTCCATGCCAAATACTTTTGAGAAAAAATGATGTCTATGGATTTAATTACAGTTAAAATAATTTTTATTTGTGAGTTTGTTATGTTTGTATAAAATATGATATTAAATTAGACTATTAAGAAAATAAAACTCTGGTGTAAAATGATTGAACAGGTTTAATTTTGTTATTAGTATTATTGCAGATATTAAAGGAGGAATGAATAAAAATGAATATGGCATGGATTTTTATTTACATTAAGCTTTTTTTTGTAAACGATCTTTTCACTTCTTTGATATGTATTTGTAAGGAATTATAGAATTAAATGTATTTATGGATATATAACAGACGACGACGTTACGTAATTTTGTTTTTTTTTTCTATTGCTAACATTGTATCAAAACTGTGCTTTATTATTTTATTAGAATAAATATCTAATTAAGTTATGAAGTTGTTTAATCGTATTTTTTTGTGTATTAAATATTGATATATTTCAGAAATAAATATGTTTAGTTAGTCTTAGAACTAGATTAACGTACTTTTATTATAAATAAAAATTATTAAAAGCCTGTATACAGCCTACGCGGTATGGCTTCATAACATAGATTTATACATTTATAGATCTCGGGTATTAATTCTATCATATACTACTACAGGTAGATTAAAGAAAGAAGAGATATTTCTATAAATAGGATAGTATAATGAATTCTTTAATAATACAGTATCATCCAAAAACAATGGCGCCCACCAAAATATGTACAAGTCATCATCGTCTTCATTGTCAAACCGACCTGTAAGCTTTTTTGAAACTGGATATCCCAAATTTTCAAAACGTGACATAAATGAAAACAATGCGATTATGACGGTTTTATCACCATATGTATGGTTGTCACCACCCAGTCGGATGTAGATCTCTATGCCCACTGACTACTGAATACATAGGCTTATTATTATTTCACACCCGCTACACCTTTTTAATAATCGTGTTAAATGATCTTGTACTATGTCTTATGTTCTATGTACATTGATGGATATAATTATTTAAAGGAACGCAAAGAGAAGGTATAACAGAAATATTTTGTTATTTCGTACTGGCCATATATGACAGTATTATGTAATTTAAATTAAGAAGATTTTGAATAGAATTTCATTTCGACTTTCATTTCATTCTTTGGCTACTTGTTAGTTTCTTTGAAACGTTAGTGTATGGGATTCTGCAGGTATTTTTTTTTTTTTATGACAAAAAAAATATTATGAGGGGAACTTAATTTGATAAGTTTAAGTGATAATGCCGTATCTCAACGTTGCTGGGGTGTCTAAAGCTGTAATTTGAATTGAAAATTGTTACACTTACAATGGAGAGCATATTGTGATGCCTTTTGCTCCATTAATGGAGAAAATTTTCTTTAATGCACGATGATGCCCATCCTCACATCGTGGCGGTAGTATCGGAGTACCTTACTGATGTCGGAATCCAAGTTTGGTGCGGCCAGCTCGCTCACCAGACCTAAATCCCATAGAAAATGTTTGGGATAACCCGGGAAAATAAATTAAACAAAGAAATCTTTGAACTGCTTTGGAATGTAATGCCACAGTTTCATTGACAATTTAATAGAAAGTATGACGGACAGTTTTCACAGCGAGAGGAGGCAATGCTAAATACTGATTTTGTCAACTATTGTGAAAGAAAAACAATCCTTAGAACAGTATTAAATTATCATTGTGTTAGGCTAATATTCCTTATAATTACAATAATGAGCGTATACGGCTTGTTATTTTTTTTCCTTTAATCAAATTTTTCTATATTCTAAAATGTCAGTTGAATGAATTGATGGTATTGAATTAATTATATTATAGCTTAGGCTGTACAAATAAATCTGTTTTCATATTATTTTCCCCTTTAATGCGTTCCTCTAAATATCTAATGGGTGTAAAAATAGGCAGACAAAACAGTTATGTACATCTTCCTACTCTGTTTTTTAACCCATATTCTTTATCTAGTTTTTGTTTAGTAGACATTGACGAGCTTTAGTATAATCAATAGTTTTTTTTTAACCGACGAAAATAACGAAAGAGGTTCTCAAATTGACGTGTATACTCATATATATATATACTATATAATTTTCTACATAGTAGTCCGATTTAAAAAATCTTTTTTATTATATATTGTCCATTCACCATGTTTCGCACTTTTCTCAAACTGAGCGTCCTAACAATATCTTTGTACATTTTACAAGTGGCCTCATAGAAGACAGGTTTATATCAGCTGACCATCTTCACGAAGCAATAACCACAAAACAAGTCAATATGAATATAGTCATAATAAATACCGAAATCAATTAGAAAGTATTCAATGAATGTTTCTACGGTCTATGAAATATCATTGTTTTCACTCCAAGATCCTGTTCAGATGACGCGTTTTGCGTGAGTCGTCTCGCACGTATATACTCGCGCGTTCCCGAGATACTAGAGTACATATTTGATTGCAATAAACTTATTAAACAAATATGCACATTGTATAAGAGAAAGTTTTAAATGTTACCTTGCGTCTACTCCTTGTAGGACAAATGCAGGGAAAATAGCGCCAATAAACAGAATTATTAAATTATGTAACAATAATTTAAAAATGAAACTGAAATTGCCCAACCCGCCGGCTTTGTATTGAAACAGAGATAACAAAAATGTAAACATACAACTTAATAACTACATAATATATAACTTTGGTTTAAGATATGTTATCTCTGTTTCAATACAAAGCCGGCGGGTTGGGCAATTTCAGTTTCATTTTTAAGGTGTAAAATGATTGAACAGGTTTAATTTTGTTATTAGTATTATTGCAGATATTAAAGGAGGAATGAATAAAAATGAATATGGCATGGATTTTTATTTACATTAAGCTTTTTTTTGTAAACGATCTTTTCACTTCTTTGATATGTATTTGTAAGGAATTATAGAATTAAATGTATTTATGGATATATAACAGACGACGACGTTACGTAATTTTGTTTTTTTTTTCTATTGCTAACATTGTATCAAAACTGTGCTTTATTATTTTATTAGAATAAATATCTAATTAAGTTATGAAGTTGTTTAATGGTATTTTTTTTGTATTAAATATTGATATATTTCAGAAATAAATATGTTTAGTTAGTCTTAGAACTAGATTAACGTACTTTTATTATAAATAAAAATTATTAAAAGCCTGTATACAGCCTACGCGGAAAAAAAAAAAATATCTAAAATTGTTTATATGTATTTTATAAATGTATTTTGAGTCAGTTATGGAAGTTACACATGCAACTTAAATGGAATTTACATTAATGTATAATTAATTAAGGTTTAATGAATTTTGATTGTCTTAATTATATAAAAAAAACAGGTCCTTCAGTCTTTATTTTGGGTACAGTTGCCTAAATGTTCTAGCCTAATCAAGTTGAAGTAAATTGAAAAGTAGAGAATCTGCATTCATTAAATTATGGTCAGCATCATTCCCAGTAAAAGAATCTTAATCAAGCACTTAAGCATATTGGTCTTGTCCTCCCACCTCGCTTGCAGTATTAACACAATATTTGTACCAGCTGCATTGTAGATAACAACTACACTAGGACTTTCGGGATCTTCGCAGGAAGCTGAAAATATTTCAAACATGAATGCCATACTTGAGTGTTATTTAGCCAAACAAGATATGCAAGATTCGTAAATGATTTTGATGAAATTAAGACGTTCATAAAGTTCATCAACGAAAGTTACAATGAGCTCAAAACGAAAGCAGACGACATGCTAAAATGAGTGGATGCGTTAGAAATGTATACCTTTGCAAGAGACAACAATTCTACAGGAATTTCACATCTAGAAGCCAAGTTGGATTGAGACCGCCAAGTTGCCAGAGAAGGAAATAGAAAACCTTGCGTCCATTCTTCTGGATATAACTGCTTTGGTTAAGGTATCTGGGAACAAACAAGAATATATTGTCCATTCACCGTGTTCCGCACTTTTCTCAAACTGAGCATTCTAAGAATATCTTTGTACATTTTACAAGTGGCCTCATACAAGACAGGTTTATATCAGCTGACCATCTTCACGAAGCAATAACCACAAAACAAGTCAATATGAATATCGTCATAATAAATACCGAAATCAATTAGAAAATATTCAATGAATGTTTCTACGGTCTATGAAATATCATTGTTTTCACTTCCAAGATCCTGTTCAGATGAGGCGTTTTGCGCGACTCGTCTCGCACGTAGATACTCGCGCGTTCCCGAGATACTAGAGTACATATTTGATTGCAATAAACTTATTAAACAAATATGCACATTGTATAAGAGAAAGTTTTAAATGTTACCTTGCGTCTACTCCTTGTAGGACAAATGCAGGGAAAATAGCGCCAATAAACAGAATTATTAAATTATGTAACAATAATCTATTGTGAAAGAAAACCAATCCTTAGAACAGTATTAAATTATCATTGTGTTAGGCTAATATTCCTTATAATTACAATAATGAGCGTATACGGCTTGTTATTTTTTTTCCTTTAATCAAATTTTTCTATATTCTAAAATGTCAGTTGAATGAATTGATGACAGAGATAACATATCTTAAACCAAAGTTATATATTATGTAGTTATTAAGTTGTATGTTTAGATTTTTTGTTACTTTTTTTTTACTTAAGTATTTTAAATGTAAACTTACTAGTTAACTATCATGCGTCTATTTTACTGTCTTTAAATTATTTTTATACTTATTTCGTTAGCGGTGGAGCAAAGTATACTCTAAGAACTGTTTTTTTTTAATTTTTTCGATAATATTAAACTAAGAAAATAAAACTCTGGTGTAAAATGATTGAACAGGTTTAATTTTGTTATTAGTATTATTGCAGATATTAAAGGAGGAATGAATAAAAATGAATATGGCATGGATTTTTATTTACATTAAGCTTTTTTTTGTAAACGATCTTTTCACTTCTTTGATATGTATTTGTAAGGAATTATAGAATTAAATGTATTTATGGATATATAACAGACGACGACGTTACGTAATTTTGTTTTTTTTTTCTATTGCTAACATTGTATCAAAACTGTGCTTTATTATTTTATTAGAATAAATATCTAATTAAGTTATGAAGTTGTTTAATGGTATTTTTTTTGTATTAAATATTGATATATTTCAGAAATAAATATGTTTAGTTAGTCTTAGAACTAGATTAACGTACTTTTATTATAAATAAAAATTATTAAAAGCCTGTATACAGCCTACGCGGTATGGCTTCATAACATAGATTTATACATTTATAGATCTCGGGTATTAATTCTATCATATACTACTACAGGTAGATTAAAGAAAGAAGAGATATTTCTATAAATAGGATAGTATAATGAATTCTTTAATAATACAGTATCATCCAAAAACAATGGCGCCCACCAAAATATTTACAAGTCATCATCGTCTTCATTGTCAAACCGACCTGTAAGCTTTTTTGAAACTGGATATCCCAAATTTTCAAAACGTGACATAAATGAAAACAATGCGATTATGACGGTTTTATCACCATATGTATGGTTGTCACCACCCAGTCGGATGTAGATCTCTATGCCCACTGACTACTGAATACATAGGCTTATTATTATTTCACACCCGCTACACCTTTTTAATAATCGTGTTAAATGATCTTGTACTATGTCTTATGTTCTATGTACATTGATGGATATAATTATTTAGAGAGAAGGTATAACTGAAATACTTTGTTATTTCGTACTGGCCATATATGCCAGTATTATGTAATTTAAAAAAAGAAGATTTTGAATAGAATTTCATTTCGACTTTCATTTCATTCTTTGGTTATCTGTTAATTTCTTTGAAACGTTAGTGTATGGGATTCTGCAGGTATTTGTTTTTTTTATGACAAAAAAAATATTATGAGGGGAACTTAATTTGATAAGTTTAAGTGATAATGCCGTATCTCAACGTTGCTGGGGTGTCTAAAGCTGTAATTTGAATTGAAAATTGTTACATTTACAATGGAGAGCATTTTGTGATGCCTTTTGCTCCATTAATGGAGAATAATTTTCTTTTAATGCACGATGATGCCCATCCTCACATCGTGGTGGTAGTATCAGAGTACCTTACTGATGTCGGAATCCAAGTTTGGTGCGGCCAGCTCGCTCACCAGACCTAAATCCCATAGAAAATGTTTGGGATAACCCGGGAAAATAAATTAAACAAAGAAATCTTTGAACTGCTTTGGAATGTAATGCCACAGTTTCATTGACAATTTAATAGAAAGTATGACGGACAGTTTTCACAGCGAGAGGAGGCAATGCTAAATACTGATTTTGTCAACTATTGTGAAAGAAAAACAATCCATAGAACAGTATTAAATTATCATTGTGTTAGGCTAATATTCCTTATTATTTTTTTCCTTTAATCAAATTTTTCTATATTCTAAAATGTCAGTTGAATGAATTGATGGTATTGAATTAATTATATTATAGCTTAGACTGTACAAATAAATCTTTTTTCATATTATTTTCCCCTTTAATGCGTTCCTCTAAATATCAAATGGGTGTAAAAATAGGCAGACAAAACAGTTATGTACATCTTCCTACTCTGTTTTTTAACCCATATTCTTTATCTAGTTTTTGTTTAGTAGACATTGACGAGCTTTAGTATAATCAATAGTTTTTTTTTAACCGACGAAAATAACGAAAGAGGTTCTCAAATTGACGTGTATACTCGTATATATATACTATATAATTTTCTACATAGTAGTCCGATTTAAAAAATCTTTTTTATTGGAAGAGGCTTTTATTGTACCCTAAAGTTGGTCCCACATTAATCTGACAAAAAAAGCCAACCCCAAGGGTAGGAAAACTGGATGAGTTGTTATAGTTGAGTTTCTCTTTTTCTCATTCGAGCAGTATTTTTGTAGGCCTACACATGTTGGTATTTTAAGTATTTATATTATACAATAATTATTACTTAAAGTAGGATTATATAACAGTTAATAGACAGAGTAAGATAGGTACCTATTTTAAACGTAATAAAAAATTAGGCATGTAGTAATTAGTAGATTATAGTAACAAAATAAATAAATTTTTAACATAAAAATTAAACCGCCGAAAAAATTAAAAAAGCAAAAAATAACAAACCTTTTTTTAATAACCTTAATAAGTAAGTTCTTAAACGAATGTAAGTATACCTAAGTAATTTTGAGTCGACGCCAAACAACGAACAAAAATCACAAAATTACCTTAAATTCAAACAAATAACTAAGTCAAATTAATAATGTGAAATCTCCAGCTATAAGCGTTCATATTCCGAATAATGCTCTTTCCGCACGACCACTAACAACGACGTGTGCCCTCATGTGTGCCCGTTTGGTTATCTTAGAACTAGATTAACGTACTTTTATTATAAATAAAAATTATTAAAAGCCTGTATACAGCCTACGCGGTATGGCTTCATAACATAGATTTATACATTTATAGATCTCGGGTATTAATTCTATCATATACTACTACAGGTAGATTAAAGAAAGAAGAGATATTTCTATAAATAGGATAGTATAATGAATTCTTTAATAATACAGTATCATCCAAAAACAATGGCGCCCACCAAAATATTTACAAGTCATCATCGTCTTCATTGTCAAACCGACCTGTAAGCTTTTTTGAAACTGGATATCCCAAATTTTCAAAACGTGACATAAATGAAAACAATGCGATTATGACGGTTTTATCACCATATGTATGGTTGTCACCACCCAGTCGGATGTAGATCTCTATGCCCACTGACTACTGAATACATAGGCTTATTATTATTTCACACCCGCTACACCTTTTTAATAATCGTGTTAAATGATCTTGTACTATGTCTTATGTTCTATGTACATTGATGGATATAATTATTTAGAGAGAAGGTATAACTGAAATACTTTGTTATTTCGTACTGGCCATATATGCCAGTATTATGTAATTTAAAAAAAGAAGATTTTGAATAGAATTTCATTTCGACTTTCATTTCATTCTTTGGTTATCTGTTAATTTCTTTGAAACGTTAGTGTATGGGATTCTGCAGGTATTTGTTTTTTTTATGACAAAAAAAATATTATGAGGGGAACTTAATTTGATAAGTTTAAGTGATAATGCCGTATCTCAACGTTGCTGGGGTGTCTAAAGCTGTAATTTGAATTGAAAATTGTTACATTTACAATGGAGAGCATTTTGTGATGCCTTTTGCTCCATTAATGGAGAATAATTTTCTTTTAATGCACGATGATGCCCATCCTCACATCGTGGTGGTAGTATCAGAGTACCTTACTGATGTCGGAATCCAAGTTTGGTGCGGCCAGCTCGCTCACCAGACCTAAATCCCATAGAAAATGTTTGGGATAACCCGGGAAAATAAATTAAACAAAGAAATCTTTGAACTGCTTTGGAATGTAATGCCACAGTTTCATTGACAATTTAATAGAAAGTATGACGGACAGTTTTCACAGCGAGAGGAGGCAATGCTAAATACTGATTTTGTCAACTATTGTGAAAGAAAAACAATCCATAGAACAGTATTAAATTATCATTGTGTTAGGCTAATATTCCTTATTATTTTTTTCCTTTAATCAAATTTTTCTATATTCTAAAACGTCAGTTGAATGAATTGATGGTATTGAATTAATTATATTATAGCTTAGACTGTACAAATAAATCTTTTTTCATATTATTTTCCCCTTTAATGCGTTCCTCTAAATATCAAATGGGTGTAAAAATAGGCAGACAAAACAGTTACGTACATCTTCCTACTCTGTTTTTTAACCCATATTTTTTATCTAGTTTTTGTTTAGTAGACATTGACGAGCTTTAGTATAATCAATAGTTTTTTTTTAACCGACGAAAATAACGAAAGAGGTTCTCAAATTGACGTGTATACTCGTATATATATACTATATAATTTTCTACATAGTAGTCCGATTTAAAAAATCTTTTTTATTGGAAGAGGCTTTTATTGTACCCTAAAGTTGGTCCCACATTAATCTGACAAAAAAAGCCAACCCCAAGGGTAGGAAAACTGGATGAGTTGTTATTTATTGGAAGAGGCTTTTATTGTACCCTAAAGTTGGTCCCACATTAATCTGACAAAAAAAGCCAACCCCAAGGGTAGGAAAACTGGATGAGTTGTTATAGTTGAGTTTCTCTTTTTCTCATTCGAGCAGTATTTTTGTAGGCCTACACATGTTGGTATTTTAAGTATTTATATTATACAATAATTATTACTTAAAGTAGGATTATATAACAGTTAATAGACAGAGTAAGATAGGTACCTATTTTAAACGTAATCAAAAATTAGGCATGTAGTAATTAGTAGATTATAGTAACAAAATAAATAAATTTTTAACATAAAAATTAAACCGCCGAAAAAATTAAAAAAGCAAAAAATAACAAACCTTTTTTTAATAACCTTAATAAGTAAGTTCTTAAACGAATGTAAGTATACCTAAGTAATTTTGAGTCGACGCCAAACAACGAACAAAAATCACAAAATTACCTTAAATTCAAACAAATAACTAAGTCAAATTAATAATGTGAAATCTCCAGCTATAAGCGTTCATATTCCGAATAATGCTCTTTCCGCACGACCACTAACAACGACGTGTGCCCTCATGTGTGCCCGTTTGGTTTGCTATTATTAACTTCGTAAACGCTCGGTATTTTCCTTAAGTATTTATATTATACAATAATTATTACTTAAAGTAGGATTATATAACAGTTAATAGACAGAGTAAGATAGGTACCTATTTTAAACGTAATAAAAAATTAGGCATGTAGTAATTAGTAGATTATAGTAACAAAATAAATAAATTTTTAACATAAAAATTAAACCGCCGAAAAAATTAAAAAAGCAAAAAATAACAAACCTTTTTTTAATAACCTTAATAAGTAAGTTCTTAAACGAATGTAAGTATACCTAAGTAATTTTGAGTCGACGCCAAACAACGAACAAAAATCACAAAATTACCTTAAATTCAAACAAATAACTAAGTCAAATTAATAATGTGAAATCTCCAGCTATAAGCGTTCATATTCCGAATAATGCTCTTTCCGCACGACCACTAACAACGACGTGTGCCCTCATGTGTGCCCGTTTGGTTTGCTATTATTAACTTCGTAAACGCTCGGTATTTTCCGGCGAAGGGGCGTGTAACGCTGCGCCGCCGCCGCGCGTGAGCTACACGTAATTAAAATGCTTATTCAGACTCAAAATTTACTTAGGTATACGTACATTGGTTTAAGACTTTAGTTATTAAGGTTGATAAAAAAAGTATTATTTTGTTTTGCTTTTCAGTTTTTCGGTGGTTTATTTTTTTTGTTAAAAAGTTGTTTTTTAAATACTCTTAATAAGTAAGTTCTTAAACGAATGTAAGTATACCTAAGTAATTTTGAGTCGACGCCAAACAATCAACGAACAAAAATTACAAAATTACCTTAAATTCAAACAACCAAGTCAAATTAACAATGTGAAATCTCCAGCTATAAGCATTCATATTCCGAATAATGCTCTTTCCGCACGACCACTAACAACGACGTGTGCCCGTTTGGTTTGCTTTCATTAACTTCGTAAACGCTCGGCATTTTCAGGCGAAGGGGCGTGTAACGCTGCGCCGCCGCCGCGCGTGAGCTTCACGTAATTAAAATGCTTATTCAGACTCAAAATTTACTTAGGTATACGTACATTGGTTTAAGACTTTAGTTATTAAGGTTGATAAAAAAAAGGTTTATTTTATTTTGCTTTTCAGTTTTTCGGTGGTTTTTTTTTGTTAAAAAGTTTTTTTTTTAAATACGTTTATTCCTTAATATACAAACTTTCAAAAATTACTGAATTCTGGTTGAATTTCGACCACTGGACGACCACTAAAAACTTTAGCACTGTAAATGAGAAATTCTTGTACATTTATTTTATTACATAAATTTATTTCGTGCATCTCGGAAACGGCTCTAACGATTTGGATCAAATTTTGTATTTAGATAAGGTTTCATTATTTACGTTAAACGCTCGGCATTTTCAGGCGAAGGGGCGTGTAACGCTGCGCCGCCGCCGCGCGTGAGCTTCACGTAATTAAAATGCTTATTCAGACTCAAAATTTACTTAGGTATACGTACATTGGTTTAAGACTTTAGTTATTAAGGTTGATAAAAAAAAGGTTTATTTTATTTTGCTTTTCAGTTTTTCGGTGGTTTTTTTTTGTTAAAAAGTTTTTTTTTTAAATACGTTTATTCCTTAATATACAAACTTTCAAAAATTACTGAATTCTGGTTGAATTTCGACCACTGGTCGACCACTAAAAACTTTAGCACTGTAAATGAGAAATTCTTGTACATTTATTTTATTACATAAATTTATTTCGTGCATCTCGGAAACGGCTCTAACGATTTGGATCAAATTTTGTATTTAGATAAGGTTTCATTATTTACGTTTATATAGATTGAAAGGTCTTCTGTGAAAAAACACGATTATACCCAAAAACCATTTTCATAACCAACTATTCAATGCCGTTTAGCGTCATCTCGTAAACGTTTGTGGTACGTGTATTGTTGCCATTGTATTATAAATTGGAATGTTACCTCAAGATTTTCTGAGATGGCGCTATATTACATTATCTGAATACGTTCGGCTTACATCAAATAACAACAATATAATTATTGTAATAATCAACCGAGAGAAGCTCGGTCACCCAGGTTAACATTAATTTCATTAAGTTTAACGAAGATATAATTTCTTTTTCTCAGATCCAATTTCAACAGTGAACATAACAGGACTCAACTGGTTACAGCATGGTGACCTGCTAAACTTGCAAGTCAAGTACACAGGCTCGCCGCCGTTCAACTACTGTATACAATACAAACCGGGCCAGTACAATGTTACCGGCAACGAAACCTGCTCGAGTGTAACTACGACAGTGTCAAACACTTTCCCGCTGATCCACTATTTCTCCGATAGTGATCAACATACAGTTGTGGTTATTATTGAGAATGATATAGGCAAGGTTGCCGCGAGAGCGACTATTAATATTTATAAAGGTAAGTGAATACATACCTACGTGTTATTTAAATTTTTATTGTAATTTTTAGTTCTAAAAGAAATTGGTTGAAATGTTATATCTATTATGGCAGACCTCTATCAATTTAGTCTTGTATTTTCCTTAGTATTGTTCATCTTGTTAAACATATTTTTTAAATTAAATGTGTCAGTTTCGTTATTAATTGTAATCGTTTGCCAATAACGCGTGGGAATGCGTTACAAATTAATTTTAGCACTAAATGTAAACAATAGTGTAACATTTTGTCATTGTTTATATATTTTAACACGTTGAATGTCAGACGGGTTTTCCATGGTTTTATACGCCGATATGAACTCTTCATTATCCGATGCATGTTATGATGTAATATTATTTCAAGCAAATAATATGAGTTATAAAATCATGTTTGAAGCATTTTTCGTGGTGGGGATCACAGGTTCCTCCAACGGCGCTTTAGGCAGTTATTACGATTGTCTTTTTTTTAAACAATCGTGCTTCTGGTGCTAAGTGATTATAGTAAGAATGGTATTATGGAAAGATTGATAAGTATTCATATTTACTATAATTATATACTTTTTGTATTGACCGCGTCGCCGGTCGTGTAGTTGTGGTGACAAACAGGTGACCCCTAGGGCGCTGTAGCGATGTCGAGTGCCGGTCAATCGTGACCCTTATGGCAGTTAACGGTTTGAATATGGTATATCAAATTAAAATGTTCGCCTCCCGAGTTAAGAGTGAAGTGCTAGCAGAAATTAATTTACTTAACTTTTTAAATCTCGCTGCAGGGAGGGTCATAAATCATATTCTGTATAATCATGTCCACGTACAGACGATATATTATCGATAACAAAAAGTTGGGTGGAGTAACTCATAAGCAGGGAAAGATTGATCAGTATCCATATTTACTATAATTATGTACTTTTAGTATTAACCGCGTCGCCGGTCGTGTAATTGTGGTGACAAACAGGTGACCCCTACGGCGCTGTAGCGATGTCGAGTGCCGGTCAATCGTGACCCTTATGGCAGTTAACGGTTTGAATATGGTATATCAAATTAAAATGTTCGCCTCCCGAGTTAAGAGTGAAGTGCTAGCAGAAATTAATTTACTTAACTTTTTAAATCTCGCTGCAGGGAGGGTCATAAATCATATTCTGTATAATCATGTCCACGTACAGACGATATATTATCGATAACAAAAAGTTGGGTGGAGTAACTCATAAGCAGGATAATGCGCGCTCATTAGTTTATAAGTCTGACAACGCGTAGTTTCTGTTCATTACGTATTTGGATAGTTATAAAGATGGAGGCATATCGATATTAGCAGTATATGTCACTACATGTTTTTACAACGGTTTTATTAGCTTCACCTGTACGTATGTATGTTTGTAACCGACCCCTTTGAGCTCGGCATGTGTCCTACTTTGAACGATCAGATTTAATTCAAACTTTGCACACCTGTCAAAGGTCGATGACAATGCATTAAACCGAAAAAAAAGTTTTAAAAAAAATTAACTACAAAATTAAAAATAAATAATAGTTTTAAAAAACTAAAAAAACAGGTGTCCACGAAAATTGATCTGCTTTCGATAGCGAAGGAATAAAATGTTGGCTTAATTTCAACAATCAACATAGGCCGATAATATTCTAAGAAGATCAGCGAATGTCATTTGTTGCGACTTGCATATTCCATATTCAACATGTCCAGCGATACTTTTTTGAGATTCACTCACAGCGCCATCAATTAATTAATTATTATAACCAATCAATTCTCACTTTTATTTTAGAAAACGATTAATTCGTGGTTGGAACTCATCCACAACGCAAATTTCCGTAGTTAGATCTAATCTTCACATTCTTTGTCGAGTTTTGTGAATACGGTAGAAATGTAGCTGCGGGGGGTTAAGCCGAACCAGTTAAATTTTGAAAGTGGTCTAAAAAAGTCTGAATTAGACCTCCTCCTTTTCCCTTTTCCTCCATTATGTATTATATAGTAGTAACAAAGACTTAACAAGGTAACGAAGGCGCTATCTCTGTATATGTAATTTTATAAACTTCCAGCTCGTAAATATAAATATAGTGTATAATGGTGTAAAAAGAATCGACGAGACTAGGCCCCCCTCGGCAACTGCTCAAGCCTAGGTCCGTTCCCTCGGCGTGGAGCCCTTGAGTACGTTGCTCGCGCGATACAGTGACACAAATCTTACATCACTGCGACAACATTACTCTTTTAACTCGACTTACTTCACTATTACTTGTAGACATTTGTGCTACTTGTGTAGACGCTTGTTCTTTAGTTTGACAAAATTTAATAGTAGCCTCCAAAGACAAATTGTCTATCCTCAGTAAAGCTTCCTGAGTAGATCTGTCACATATATTTTGGACAATGTGATCTCTCATCATTTCATCTTCTATATTTTTATAATTACACGACTTTATTAATTGTCGGCATTCGGTTAAAAATTTATCAAAAGTTTCTCCTTCACGTTGCTTGCGTTCGTTAAACTTAAAACGTTCAAACACGATATTCGTTCTGGGACTTACATAATTTTGTATGGCTTCACATACCTTTTCATATTTGTCACCATCACTTACGGGCAAAGTTGAAACTACACGTGATGCTTCTGTACCCATCAAATTTCTCATGAGAGACAGTTTAATTTTGTCATCAACACTTGACTTTCCGGCGACCATCAGGTAATCTTCAAATGTTTGCAGCCAAAATTTCCACTCTAGTGCTGCATTTGAACCAGTAATATTTAAATCTGGTGGTAATTTCACTTGAAGAAAATCCTTTTCGGGTAGTGCCATCTTTAAAAACTTTGACTAAAACTTATAGGCGTAGATATTCGTTATACTTATTTCACTGCGACTGCGCCATGTTGTAGTATGGAATATACCATAAGAATACTCAATAGTAAGATGCAGTAATCAATATTTATTTCAAACACTTATACATTTACGTTACAGAACATGACTCTCTAAGTACGCCATATTAACCATAGACTTAATACTACTATTTTAGGGTTACCACACCCTTATCAAACTGAAATCGTTTAGAATATTATCCGATACGAAATATATATAAGAGTTGTTGAGTTATGTATGCTTGGTACACATATATGTTTCAACAACTCATATATGTATGAATAGTTAGCTTAGCTTAGGTTAGCTCAGATAGGTCGCGAATTGCATGTATCAGGCAACAGCCAAAGCCGAGGTGTGCCGCGTACCCTTGAGCTAGTTGTGAAAGTAAAATCGGCTGAGTGCCTTAAGCGCTCGCCTTAGTAGTCCGGTGAAGCTGTTAAGACCTTGCTTGGTCAATAGCGTAGTCAGTACGAGAAAAAAGTTACCCTGTTTGATTTTTGGGACTAATTACATTGTTTACGCAGTAACCCGAATAACTTTAACAATTACAAAGCGTTTGATGGTGCAACTGGTTTTGGTAAATGTTAATGTTAGTGGCTCTTGTCATTATTATAGTTATCTTTAACGGTAACAATAACCGACATTTCGGTGCAACTCAGCCTAAGTCTGTCTGAGAGGCAATAGTTAAGTTGTCACATACGAAATGTAGCGTTGCGCAAAGGCAAGACGAAGATAAGACTCTGCATTTTGGTTTTGATCTTGAAGCTAGAGCATGTCGCTATTTATTAAACATGTTAGGATAGATCTTAGAACAATGAATCATGTATATTTTGAGCTTATATTTACATAGACATAGTAAAATCCAATCACATTAACTAAATTAATAATTAAGAATTTATAGGAACTAGCGGGCCAAGCGGACGTTGTCCTGCCTTGATAATAAAAAAAAATCCTAAAAGTCAACCGCAGCACCACCTACCGGGTCCAATCCCCCGCCCTGATTATAAAAAAAATTATACACCGAAACCTTGCTCATGAATCTCTCTATCCACTGGTGAAATGACAATGACGGATGACAATCCGTTCAGTAGTTTTTGAGTTTATCGCGAACAGACAGTCAGACAGACGCGGTAGGAGACTTTGTTTTATACTATGTAATTACATTGTATAATAATCGAGAATATTCAATGCTAAAATGTTGATATGAGATCTTAACTCTGCCCTCCCCCCCATACATTCTTGATAATTTAATACTACTGCAATTTTTTTTTTAAAGCCGGATTTCGTAACAGACCGTCCTGATCTGAATACTAGAAACTATGAAGAAACTGGTCGTCCCATGTTGCAGTCTCAGTAAAACCAGTAACAGTTTTTTAGGTAATAGTGTTAGGTTTTACAACAAAGTCCCGAAGCATATTACTGATTTCCTGAACTGTAAGTTTAAGCGCCATGTCAAGCGGGTTTTGGTGTCAAAAGGCTATTATACAGTGGATTAATATGTGAACGATGGTGATGTCTGGAATTGACTCATCTCTGTAGCATCCATTAAAAACGCTTAAAAAGATAAACCGGATTGAGTTTTTTTCGCGATGAGTGGTTTGTTTTCCGAACGGGTGGTTATTTTGGTAAGCGCCTACTCAGGGCCTAAATTAAGTGAAGTATTTTTAAATTTTGTTATATAAAAAATTTGCAGACATACAGTCGAAGTGGCGGACTTTGATTTCGGTGAAGAGCATCCTGAATACAAGACATTCGTAGAAAGACTTAAGGACAGTTTCAGAAACGCCTTCAGGTTCCGTCATGTCGATGATACCGATCCACTTACACCTGATACTAGGTACGATTCTATGACATAAGATTTAAATAATTACCACATTATGGATTTATTTCGGAAGTTTTTTTTTAAAACCATTCCAGTGTTTATACGTTTTCATGTTTCATGATATAATATCGATTTCTTTGGACGGAAATTGGTAAACGGATATTTCAAGAATCAATATTTAAATTCTTATAATCATGAGATATAATAATAAAATAATAATTGATTATTTTTTTCACTCGAAACATTACATTTATACATTTTCAACAATATAATTATTTATTTATTTCAACGGTAAAAGTAATAAGGTATTATATGTTTCATGGAATAAGAATTGAATATTCGGTTATAGTTATTTTTTTATATTTTACAAATCTGTAGTACGTTAGTTTTATGTGTGTCATGTCAAAATATTGCACTACAAATGTAAGCGAACGAAAACTCTTTTTTATATATATCATTAGCGTAAATTGACTCGTCTTATTAATATAACTGTAATACTCATATATTATAGTCGTCGATATTGGCAAGATTTTTAAAAAAATTAATTGGCAATACTCTTTTTTTGTTTAAACATTAATTTTTGCGTGAAAGAGTAAAAATTCCGTCTCATTTTATAATGTTAATGGTGAGGCAATAATGTTGTTTGTTGGTAAATTTTAATCTGTGGTGTTTATATTTTAAGGCTGACAACACTTACGCGACGATACAAGGCAGTCGGACGACGGAACGGTTCGGGGATTACGCCACGTTAGGCGGGGAATCCCCGACGCCGTTGGAAGCGGCTTTGGGTTTCCAGGTATGAGTATTATCCAACTATACCTTCTCGAAGTTTCTTTGCGTTCGGTCCTTCGAGACTGTGATTTAGTTAACTAAAGAAAAATTAAAAAAACACGCAGACACTCTATAGATCACTTGCGAATAAATGGGTTTAAAATTGCTCTGTAACAAATGCCACTTTTTTATATTATACTAGCGGGTCGGTTGACTTTGTCCTACTTTGATAATAATAAAAATCCCAAAAGTCTAATGCAGCGCTACGTACCGAGTCCAATTGTTAATCTAAACCACTCTTGAATCCACCTGAACACATACTAAAAACTTCATCAAAATCTGTCTAGCCGTTTAGGAGAAGTTCAGTCACATACACACGGACAGAAGAATTATATACGTAAATATAATCTAAATATGGTAATATTACAGGGTAGTACATTCAAACCACCGTCCCCGGACACGCCGGAGCCGCCGCCGCGACCCACGGCAGGCTTGGGAGCCCTCTGACAGTAAGTGATCACAATTCATATCATCCTCCACCTTGACTAATTGATTTGGTGATATTATATATATTTATCTAGACCTCTTCCAGCATTCTTAGGTTATGCAATTAATGAAAGCACCTTATGAATATGCTTTGAAATGAAATCAAAACGCTCATACTATATCTAAATATATAAAAATCCAGTATCATGATGTCTGTCCACGATGAACTCGGAACCTACTCAACCGATGTACATGAAACGTTGGTATTTATGTGTAATTTGATCCAACTTAAGATATAATATATAAATACTAGCGTGCCGGGCGAACGTTGTCCTGCCTTGATAATAAAAAAAACTAAAATTCAACCGCAGCGCCACCTACCGGGCCCAATTGTGAATCTAACCCATTCTCGGATTCACTGGAACACACACAAAATTTCATCAAAATCGGTCCAGCCGTTTAGGAGGAGTTCAGTGACATACACACGCACAGAAGAAATTTATATATAAAGATTGCTCAGAGTGTAAACACTAGGCTAATGTTAATAATTTTAATATACAAATTATTAAAATTATTAAATAAAAAATATTGTAATTCACACTATAATTGATTAAAAAATTTAAAAGAGAACACATCAATTTCATCGTTTTGAGTTTTCACTTCTATTTGCAGTCCTTATGACAGCAGCAACCATACGATATTATAACAATAATTCATAAATTAATCTTTAAATGAATATTAAGAATTCTTATACTTTCTCCACTTATCTTAAATTTAACATTAATTTTTTATTTATATTAATATTTCTTCATTTCTTTGTGGTAAGTCTCATTTCATTTCAGTTAAAGTAAGCTGAAAACCAGTAATTTTGTCATTTTTCATTTAAATAAATAGTTCAAAATTCGAAGCCAGTGATTCTCAAAGTCGTGAATACATTTGTATATAAAGGTTAGATATATTCAGTTGTGAGGTTGAAGCGATTATATTATAACTAAAAAACTGTAGATA
>MU160846.1:34199-59953 GCA_015888305.1 Antheraea pernyi | reverse complement strand
AAACTAGATCTTTAAGCCACATGTACCATTCATCGTACGCGTTAAACTTTATCTACTCGTACCACAGGTGATACACGATTTGATAACTATTGAAAACGAAAGAATTACTTACTGCAATCTATCCTTCAATCTATACTTACTATAATCGTATTTAGTACTTGTATAATAACGAACTATTTTAATTGGTAGTATTACAGCGGAAAGTTAGAGTCCAAATCAAACCAAATTTTATAGAAAAACATATTGGAACAGAAGTGCCTGGTAATTTGATCGTATGAAAATACGTGATATAGTCCGATGAAGCTGTTAAGGCCCGTCAGGCTAAGACAAACATATGGTACATATCTATGTTTTGTCAAAATATCAAATGACCTGAAGGACATGTCAGGCAAAAATGACTTGACACAGAATGTGTTGATTAGAAATGTCCAACAACACTTCCATTCAGCTGCATGCTGCAGTACAACTAAGTGATACTACTGTACTGATTTTCAAAAAAACATCTAAGTTCTATTCCGCTTCAGGATTAAAATGCAGTGCCCTAGTACTTAGCGTAAAATACTATTTTATTTAGTTTTAGTATTTGAAAATAAAGCTTGACTTTCAATCATTATTTTAATCGGCTTAATTTCAATATGAATACGTCGAATGCATTATAATCTCCAGTAGATAAGTGTACTGGAAATATAGCATTATCAGTATAAATCACTCAAATAATTAACTTAGAGCATTGGCCATGAACCATTTCTTCAAATATGCGAAAGATGTAATCAATAGTGGCTATAGGAAATCTGAAGAAAAATGATACTCACGGCAATTCATCTTCATTCTCCAGGTGTCAATACTTATATCCTTATCAGCTGCGAGACACTCCGCTACCAGCTGCTCGAGCAGCAGGCAGCGGCACTCCTCCTCAGTGCGCTTGGTGCCGTTCACCTCCAGGTCAGTGCATTCGCAAATCTTCTCCAGGCAAATGTGACGCCATTTGTTCAAGTTCAACACTTTACCGCATTCAGACAAAGGTTCTTTCCTATGGGAAAATATTGGAAAAATAAAAATAAAACATTATAGAAAAACATTTTTATAAACTTGATAATCATATACAACTAATAGATAAAGTATAAGGTCAAATTAATATACTTCTGATGACTCTTCGTAGAAAGTCAAACTAATAGGTAAAAGCACACATAGGAACAGAAAAACGCCCTAATATTTTTTTAGAATTCCACTTTTACTAATCTAAATTGGTAGCACTATCGGCTAACGGTGAATGAAAACATCTTGAGAAAATCTGAACCTTGAGGAAAGTTCTTGTAGTATTACTTGTATGTAGGAAAACATAAAACTGTGGGTTTCTTACAGTTTGAAATCGCCAATACGTCGTAGGCGGGATGAGGTTTATGGCTCTGCAGTGGGTCTTTTACAGACTCACGTGATTATGGTGATAAAAACGTTTACTCTAGTTCCATTATCCAGGAATAAAACAGGAGATAAGTTAGATGCGATGTGATAGGTTATCTCATATGTTTGACACATAATTTAAATTTGTCATTTGTACGTCAATATTTAACGATATCTGCGATCGTTTTGCTTTTTGTAGTAGTACTGTATGTGGGAAAACGTAGGAATGTAGATTGCTTTGGGAAGTGGCCGATGACCCTGCAGTGGGTCTCTTACAGTCTGATGAAGAGTTTGAAATAGAAGGAATAACTTACGTTATCGCAGAGCAGATGTCCCAGACTTTCTTCTGTTCCTTAGGTGGCACGACCTTGGGTGCGCATGCGTCAGCCGGCAGCCCGGGCTTGGACCACGCGCGCCCGAACTCGTCGATACTCCTGGCGAGAGAGCCGTCTGGTAAGCTGCGGTCGTTGCGGGGCTCCCCATCGAAAGCACCGCACATGCCGTCCACTGCACCCATATAACTCTTCGCGACCTGGTTCACATATAATCGTATTTAGTACTTGTACAATAACGAACTATTTTAATTTGTAGTATTACAGCAGAAAGTTAGAGTCCAAACCAAACCAAATACAATAGAAAAACATGTTGGAACAGAAGGTCCTTGTAATCTGCGCTGGTACAAGAAACAATGGATGTTATAGTTGTTATGGTTGTGGATGAAAAGTTATCGTTCTTCGGAATGTCAATGGATTTTATAGATGATATTTGTACTATGTAATATTCTTATATCAGACCTGACCTAGACAGACTCGGGCTTACTTGGAGTAAGGTAAGGCGTGAAGCTATCGATGGAACGCGATGGAATAAAGCTCTTAATAAGGATCTCAAGAGACTACTTTTGTATAGAGATATAATTAGTACATTTTTTTAAATAATTTATAGGTTTTAGCGTTTGACTACAATCTCATCTGATATTAAATGATGATGTAGTCTAAGATGGTATACAAGCGAAACCTAAAGAAAACAACAACTGGTGCTTGGCAACAGATTGTCAATATGAGGGCGGTAGCTTTCCAGGCGGGCTTTGAAAAAGCTCTACCACCATGATGTGAATTGTAGAATTAATCTCTGAAGCTGCTGACCCCATTCCAAATAATCTTTATCTGGTAGAAGACAGTTTTTTATTAAGATTCATATAATAATCAGCATGAGTGAAGTCAATTCCTAATCTGTAATAAAAACATCATCTAAATTATGATTTATATTTACCGCTATCTTAACGTCTCCGTCCTTTGTGAAGAGCAGCATGAATCTATACTTCCTTGATTTGATCGCGACGCCATTTCCGAGTCTGTCCACGTCGAAGCTATTCTTTTCGAAGCAAATCTTCCGCGTTTGTTCGATCGTGTATTTGTAATTGTTGTATTCTATCATTAAATCGGGTTTTATCAGTATCCTTTGATCGTCTTGAATAATTAGCAGCTCCTTTCGACAGTTATTTTCTTGACAGTTCTTGCGGACTGGTGGTATAAAAATAATAAATTGTTAGATTGTACTTAAATAATTAGCATCATAGGTCAATAAAGCCTGTTTAATTAGAAGACTAGATTAGCTATCTATCTCTTATATATATTTGTTTTTTGGAGTCTTTATGCTACCGGTCAACGTTTTACGTTGGTTTTCCTGGTAAAAGACCTAGTTGAACAAATACCTATTCCAGATAACGTTGTACTAGTATTAATAAAAGTGTCATGTATAGGTGTATAGTTGGATACAGCTTTAACTGTTAATAAATCTATTAATCATCATTTTACCACAATTCAAAGTTTTTCTGCTTATTGACTAAGGGCATAAACTACTATAAGTATAACAAATATGAGGTTTCATTGGTTTATATAGGTATAGTCCTACATAATTGCGTTAAAGAAAATCTATTGCGATAGTCTCAAACTGCTAAATCCCTTATCGTAGTCCCATAAGCTTTACGTCTTGTAGGACTTTTTCTGCTGAGGGCTTTGCAATCATTCTGTGAATATCACGTGCTTGACCAGAATCCTATTGCGTATAGGTTTTAATAGATCACATTCACGCAAGAGGTGCTTTGGCACTTCGTTAGTACTACCATAAATATTGACACCCATTGTAGATTGGACCTCGATGTTCATATATTTATTTAGACAAGAGTCTAGAACGCGCTCTCAAAAAACTAAATGATTCCTACTGATCTTGTCCGAGACTACACTTTAATTAAATAACCAGACAAATTCTTTGGAGCAGTTACAGCAAAATTACAGTCCGAGCAAATTACACCAAATCTTAAATTTCTGCAGAATGATAGATAATAAATAGATGTGGTAGTTTCAATAAATTACTCACGGATGACGGTCCAAGCGTCAAATTTGTTCTCCCTGGCGAGTATGTGGTAGCAAGCATCGTATTTGTACTCGGTACCATCAAATGTATTGAAAGTTCTTCCGGTAACGTTGCAGAATGCCGGTCGTTCTGGAGGCGGCACGCATTCGTACCTGAAGTAAATATATTAATTTACAATTCCTAGTAATTGTTTGGCGCATTCGTACCTGAAGTAAATATATCAATTCACAATTCCTAGTAATTGTTTGGTGGAAAGACATGACAATTATACCCGACTCGACTGTGACCACCACATATCAGTTGTAATATCTAGCATATAGAGAAAGTTAGGCATGTTACGTCCCAGGATGTTGCGACCAGCAAATATGCAGTAATCAAGTGGAGGTATAATGTAGTACAGTATCTGCTGACAGTTGGATCGCTACCACTATACATATAATGATAAATTACAGTGACTATTTTAGTTTGTTTCGTTACACAACCAGCCAATCTATATCAAACTGCAGAGTCTCCTGTGTTGCTATGACGGTAATCACCATACTGCATAGACTGTAGATTTTTGGATGGTGAATGTTGTTTTTTGATTCCACTGCGCTCATCAGGTACAGTATCGTCACTTGTGCTACAATTGTAAAAAATGTAGATTATATTGCGACTCCCCTGGTGTTGCTAATGTCTATAGACGGCGGTGATCACTAACCATCAGGTGACCCACCTATTCGTTTGCCCCCTATGATATAAATAATAGTAAATAATAAAAAAATCGATGTTGTATTTTTGTAAGCCGTATATTAGTAATGTAGAATTCCTTATGCAGATGAGGATCAAGTCAACTTGGTAAACAATGTCAAAATTACCTTTTAAAGATTGGCACCAACGTTTAAAAACTACTGTCTCAGAAAGCAAAATACAAAGGTGATATATAAGCATAGATAAAGTATCAAGGGATAAACAAAAAAAAAATGTGGGAAAAGGTCTCACTGAGGACATCTGTTGACTCCAATAGGAACTTTATCCAGTTTCAATGTATATCCTTCCGGGCAAGTAGTCACTGAACAAACAACGGGCTTCGGAGTCGATCCCGGTTTGAAAGGCGGCGGCAGCGGAGGAATACATTTGAACTGCGGACATTCCTGACTCTTGTTTTCTTTAGGACTCTCTAATGTTGGTTTTTCTAATGAGAACGCTTGATTCTGTTGCGGTAGAGATGGGAACCCTGCAAAAACAATTAAGTTGTATAATGTTGGATCATATTTAGTTGCTAACTAGCTAAATGACTTGTTTTTGTAGGAAGTATTTATTTTATTGGGATAAACTTTGAACAAATTATTCTTTTTGTTTTATTGGAACACAGTTTCCTTAGCGCTTTGCGTAGGAGTTGACTGGTACAAATCGTTACGTAGGTAAAATGATTTATGCTCCCTTCATTCTATTTTTTTCTTTCTCTCTCTCTTTCATATGAGTCTTTTGTGTGCGTGTGAATATCATAATTCTAAAAAACGAACATAGTGCGCCTCCTATTGTATAAACTTAATATTGGACGCGTGGAAATTTCATGAAACCTTTTTATATTTAGAATTTTTTATTTCTAATCATATACATGAATATTATTCCTAAAATATTAAATGAAACTTTTTGATTTAATTTATTACTGTAACTTAAGGCACTCCGTTCGTGACGATGGACCCTGATCGCACACGTTTTTTTTTTGTATTTTACACTAGCTGGTGACTTAAAATTCTTTATCGTGAAAAGGCTTCTGCTGTCTTATAGGAACTAACGTGATTTATATGACTTAATTCTAGGCTGCCTTTTGATATAACTAATTGCAATTTTGTCAAAAATACTTAACACCTCATTACCTCTATTAAATTTTACCATTATTGCTTTACCTGCCTTGCCTCTTATGGAAAAGCGTCAAAGATATGTAATCTACGTAACGCTAAATGAAAAACTCTTCATCTATCAATAAGTGTTTTCCAAAATCGGTTGAGTAGTATCGGGTAGTTTCAGAGATTAACCGAGATAAACAACAAGGCTTTCAATCTTTTGAAGTTGTGGCATTACACTCTATTGTTTCGCGAGCTCGGTCCTCGCCTCGGGAAGAAGAGGCGAGGGCACAGATTACTTTGCTCCCGCGCAGATACGGACCGGCAGTCCGTTCGAGCTCTCAGTATATAGTGTCTCAGTATATAGTGTCTTATCTAGGATTTAGTGTCTTATTCATGGTCCGAGCTACGAGATGAAAGGCACGCAGCACCCACACCTCGCAACTCGCTACGCTTAATTATTGTTGTCTCCGCGTAATTATCGTTGTAAACGGAAACTATAAACTGTCATTATACTGTTATCATCTTTATTGTTACACCCAAAAAGTTATGATGACTTAGTTGATAGTGGAATGTTTGGAACTTTCGGTAAAGGAAAACATCGAGATGAAGTCATAGAACGGTGATACGGTTTTTTAAGCCTACTTTGTTAGTTACCACTCCCAAGTTGAAAATTTGTCACCAAGTGCCTATAAGTGTGTTCCGACAGCTGCACTTGTGCACCAGTCCGCCTCTAAGCTTAGTGTGTCTACCATCTTAGACCACATTAGCATTTAAGATTCAGATGAGATTGTGGTCAAACGCTAAACCTATAAGGAATAAAAATTAGGATTAAAAGTATATTCTCGAGCCTATATGTCTCTTTATGTGAGCGACTAGCCATTTTTTTTAAATGTGCTTCTTTTATGTGTGTTTGCGTTTCAAAAACGTTTACTCGTCTCTTATAAGGCAAGTTGATAAATAATACTCCCATGTCTGGACTAAAGACTTTGTGAAAGAGCTGCAACTAAGGAGTAAAAAGCCGCAGTGTACCGACTACTTGTATAGACTATAAAAATATTTGATTAAAATGCAGGTTTCAAATATAGTGGTTTTAAAGATCTCTTACCGTAGCCACCCTTGGAAGATCCTCCTTTAGAATAGCCCGATTTCGAAAAGCCTCCCCTACCATAGCCTCCTTTAGTTCCTTTGTAGTATCGCAGGTAGGAGGTTCTCGGTCTCGGTGGCGGTAAGTCGGTGGTAGAAGATCTGGAGAAGCTTGATGACGTAGAAGATATGCGCTTGACGATATATCCAGGCGGACATTCGACTTTTGGACATTCGACCGCTGCAAGAAAAACAACAATGAAACTTACAAATACCTTTTCATCTTACAGTTTTTTGTATTTAATAATAATTGTCATATTAGGCATGTCTTAGTCTGTCTTTTATTAAATTATAAACGTAACCTAGTGCTATCTATATGTATAAAGGCGATGAAAATCAGTAAAGTACATGTTTCTCCTCTGTTAGCAACCAATTTACTTTATATATTTGTTTGTTTAGCAGACACCATCGAACTTTAGTGTTATTAAGACAAAATGTTAGATTTTTTTTTTCCTTTATTCTCGCATTATTCTATTACTCGCACTTTACTATCTATAATATTGGTATTTTTTTTTCTAACTAAATAACGCTGTTGGCGTGATGGGCCTTCACAGCTTCGCCGCACCAATGAGGCGAGCGCATAAGACACTTCGCCGCTTGGTAACGAGCTCAAGGGTGCCAAAGTGGCGGAATCTCGGATTGGGCTATTCCGTAGTAAATTGCCCAATATGACAATTTTTAAAAATTATCTATTAAATTCTTTGAATATAGCTAAGAAAAGAAAGCTTTAAATCAGTGATAACGTAATGGTAACTATTTTTTTTAATGTCCTTTTTTATTTGTTCTTTGAATTAACATAAATACAATAAAGTAAATAAATAAAAACACTTTTTTTTAAACTTATGTACGCACGAAGAAAGCTGTTCTATGTCAGCGTAAATGTAAATATTATCGTGAGTGTTTGGTCGTTGCTTTGAGTGGGGCCAAAGTTCCAACGATGAAATGAAAATACTATGAATAAACAATATAGATTATTTGTATAAAATCACAGGTATATTTAAATGGATATTGTTTATCAACTAACTTCATAAAGTGTCACATCGGCGCAGGCAACATCACTTTTAACATAAAAATTCACTCTCAACAATTTCTCATTATTAACAAATGTATATTAATCCACAAACTGACAGGAAAATGATAGGACCGGAGAGTTAGAGACCATACCGTCAAATTCAGGCGTTGTACAAGAAATAAGTGAGGATGAAGTAAGAAAAGCTGTGAATGGTATGAAAAACGGAAAAGCCGTTGGGCCAGATGGCATGCCGGTTGAAGTATGGAAGTTATTAAAAGTAGATGGATGGATGTGGCTGACTTTATTTTTTAATAAGATGTTACTAGAGGAAGCGATCCCAAATGAATGGCGCGATAGCGTAATAGTGCCTATCTTTAAGAATAAGGGTGATGTGCAGGTCTGTAACAATTATCGAGGAATAAAGCTGATGTCACACAGTATGAAGATTTGGGAAAGAGTGATAGCGAGACGAATAAGAGATGAGACTGAAGTGACTCCGAATCAATTTGGGTTTATGCCTGGACGTGCGACATCTGATGCCATTTTCGCACTTCGGCAACTGTGTGAAAAATACAGACGTGTACATAAGAATTTGCATATGGTGTTTGTTGATTTGGAGAAGGCATATGATCGAGTACCCCGAGATGTTCTGTGGTGGGCACTGAAAAAAAAAAGAGTGCCTGAGAAGTACCTACAACTTATTCGTTGTATGTACAGTCAAGCCAAAACACACGTTAGGTCCGAAGCTGGAGTTACCGATAATTTCAATGTGGCTGTAGGTTTGCACCAGGGTTCAGCTTTAAGCCCTTATTTATTCCTTCTTGTTATGGATGCGTTAACATCAGACATACAGGAGGAGACACCCTGGTGTATGCTGTTTGCTGATGATATTGTTCTTGTCGGCGAAGATGCTACCGAGGTCCAGAGTAGGCTGGTAAAATGGCGAGAAAAACTGGAGAATGTTGGTTTGAAAATCAGTAGACTAAAACTGAACATTTGTTTTGCGACTTCGGTGGTCCATCCAGCTTTTCTCCTATAACTTTAAATGGTATATCCTTACCAACCTGCCCTGATTTCCGGTATCTCGGTTCTCTGATTCAAAACGATGGATGAAATGGAGAAAGGTGTCTGGTGTAGCTTGTGACCCACAAATGCCCTTGAAACTCAAAGGGAAGGTGTATAAAACTATTATAAGACCAGTAATGTTGTTCGCATCTGAGTGTTGGGCTACGAGAGAGACGGATGAGAGAAAACTATATGTGGCAGAGATGCGAATGTTAATGTGGATGTGTGGTGTAACTAGAATGGATAAGATTAGGAATGAATATATCAGAGGAAGTTTGAAAATAGCACCAGTAACAGATAAGTTAAGAAGTAATAGGTTAGCATGGTATGGGAATGTCATGAGGAGAGATGAAGATCATGTAAAAAGTATGGATGGATTGTGTGAAAAATGATATGTGTGTAAAAGGTGTGATGACTGAGATGATATCTGATAGGCGAGCGAGGAAAAGGAAAACCGCCGACCCTACTTAGGTGGGATAAGGGTAAGAAGATGATGATGATATTATTCCACAAGCTATTATCTATATTTACTATTTATATACATATATCTATTACATGAGATTTACAGATAATAATACTACGGTACAAAAAAATATTATGATGACATTTAGTTATGATTTACGTGGTCACCAATTTTTATGCAGAGATTTAATATAAGCTTTAAAAAAAATTACACTTTGCTTGTATAAAGTTCCATAAATTACGCAGCGCGCAAATAGCCAATATTGTTCAAAAATTGCTATAGCAATATAGCTCGTTTTCATAGCACGGGCATAAATGACGTAATAATTTCGTACATTTTACGCTCATGTTTGAAATTGTTCATTAAGCTCTATGCATTTATGTGCAGATTGAGCATTATTTGAAAATTTTGTGATTAAAATTTGGATCAGATGTACTTTTACGTGACGACGATGACTTTTTTCGTTTTTTGATGAGTAACTTGTGGAACGTCCAGTCTTTTATATCTGAAAGTTATTACAGCTATAACAGTAGGTAAATACACAAATAGAAACTTAATAGGCACTATGAAAAGTGAATGAAATTTATACTGAGATCTTTATGATTTTTCTTTTCCAAATATCACAATGTGAATGCTCTGTGCCTTACAGTAATGTTAATGGAATCCAAATATAACAGCACCCATTAAAATACAATAAATAAATCGGTAGTTTTTACTGTCTCCAAGATTCAGTACAATTAGATACACAGGTGATCCCAAAACATGACAAATGAATAGAGAGTGATGATTTTATCACCATGGAAATGATTGTAGCAATCGAGTCACATGTAAAGACTATCAGCCTGCTTGATATCATCGATTTACTATTAAATGCAATACCGATTACAACTGTTACAAATGTTCACGTAATATTTGGTGTTCACGAATCAATCAGAAGCCATTGTCGTGTCCTATCACAAGGAAGTTGCACATTCTTAGTTTTTATTAGCATTTATAATACTAAATATGAACGGAATGATGCAGAAATTAAATAACACTGATATTTGTAAATACCTTGCATATATAGAGAGATGATTATGCACTAGAATTACAAAGTAAAACCAGGCGTCACATGCCAAGCAATTTTTCAACGGTGGCAAAAGATAATAAGATAATGTAGATCTTGTTTACAATTTATGAAGAAAATAATGTTTATTTATATATTAATGAAATATAATAACTTTATAAGTAGAAATAATCGTTCCTAAACACGCACTTTAATATTCAAGGCGTCTGGGCAAACGCCTATTGCGGAGAAATCGATCGAAGCCTTCTTACGTTTACAAATATAATTCAAACGGATTACTCCACTACGCTAAATACGACCAGATTTTAAAATTTGCATTTGCAAATCGCATTCGCTCATATTCTAGGAAAATGTGAAATTTATACATTGATACGATGACGCCATCAACATATACGTCTGGGAAAGTGTTAATAGTGATAATTACTCTTTCTGAAATTGCTTAATTTAGAGCATGGTGCATTTATATATTTGTATAATACTTACGTTTTGGAGTCGTCGAAACGGCAACGGTGGTTGTGGTAGTTGCAGGAGTGGTAGGTTTGGTTGCAGCTGCAGTCGGAGCAACGGTTGTCACTATCGCAGCTTCCGTGATAGTTGTCAATTTTGTCGTGGTACATTCGAGCTCATCGTCCGGACAATCCTGGAGTCCATCGCACCAGGATTCGAGGGGCAGGCAGAACTTACTCGTTTTACATATCTTCGTACCATTTGCGCATGGTTCGCAAACGCACTCGCACGTCGATGGTTCCAGTTTAGGAACTAGGTTCTGTAAAATTATTTATGTAGACGTATCGCCTAAGGAAGTTTGAAATTGCGTCTTCTATTTTAGAAAAGGTTAATGAAGTTATATGTAATATCTTATACTCTATATCATATTGGATCTTTAGTTGTTCATCGAAATGAGAGATAGGTATTATAATGCAGATTTTATAAAATTTCACTTAAATATCTTTATATAAACTGCTTATTTTCGTTTAGCGACAGCGGTTAACAACTCGATAGAAATATACAATATATATGCTTCTTAATAACCGTTTCTTCCTCTGTTCAAGTTGGGTTTATTCTACATCGGCGATTTGCTTTGAATGTCTCAAATATTTGATCCATTAAGGTCTGCATACATAGAAATCTTAAAACTCATATTTGAAGATGAACCAACATTATTACAATTATTATCTTTAACAAGTAATATTAAATAGCTATCGTCTAGTGGTTAAAATTCCATATAGGTATATCTATGTTAAGTGTCCACGTTAAGGAAAAATATTTTTTTCCAAAATTTTTATTCATGACACTAAAGCTCGTCAATAACTACTAAATATTAAAACAATAAAGAAAAACGATCGAAAAACAGAGGAGGAAGATGTTCTTAATCATTTTCCCTCTGCCTATCTATCTCTTATATATAAAATTCTCGTGTCACAATGTTAGTAACCGTACTTCTCTGAAACCGTTTGACCGAATTTTTATGAAATTTTATATGCATATTCAATAGGTCTGAGAATCGGCTACTATCTATATTTCATACCCTCAAACAGCCCAGTCATCAAGAAGAACCGGCAAGAAACTCGATAAATTACTAAAATAAGTAGAAAAAAAATAGGGGTTGGCATTAGAAGGGTGAAAATTTAGGGTTGTATGTATTTTTAATGCCTCATTATAACAAAATAAAATTAAAAAAAAAAATGTTAGAGGTGGACAACCCTTATCTCATAGGGGTATGAAATATATATAGTAGCCGATTCTCAGATCTACTGAATATGCATATAAAATTTCATAAAAATCGGTCAAATCGTTTGAGAGGAGTACAGTTCCTAACATTGTGACACGAGAATTTTATATATAAGATTATAAAGAGAGGTAAAGTTTTGTTTTCGAGGAATCCTTGATACCACTAATGTGATTTAAAAAAATCTTTCACTGTTACAAAGGTATATTATCCCAAGTTCAGTATCTCAGTGAAAAAGGTGGTTTATATGTCAAAAGTAAAATAAATTTGTCAAAATTAAGATTCAATGCAAATGTCACGTATACTTTACAAATTCTTATAAAACAAACAACTAAAAGAAAATGGAAATTTAATGTAGATAAAGTTTAATCTTTACAGTAATTTAGGCAATGAAGTTACAAGGGGTACTGGGAAGACGTTTATCGGCAATATATGTAGGTTAATTTTTATTTTCATTGGACATTTTAGGTAATGCTGCGAACAGGTTCTAAGGCTTATTTTAAAATATTTCTCACATACCAACTGGGTATATGTTTTAGTGAGTCCCTGGATAGCTTGGATTCACAGTTGGAAGTGCTCTATGTCGTTGCGATCGGGTTTTAGGTTTTCTAAGATTATTTGCGTTTAAAAATACAATTGAAACCGGTAACAACCGGTTGCACGGGTCAGCTAGTATTATATATAGATAGATAGATACAGATCTACAGAAAAGAAGGTAAACAGAGGCCATATAGGCGAAAGACTTACATCATCTTCACATATGCATTGCTTGACGGGTTTGCAGACTGTCACTCCTCCTAGTTTGCACAGGCATTCGTCACAGTTGGCTCCTCTAAACGTGGATCCTACGGGGTATCTGTTAAATACATAAAAATAGTTAAGAATATTCATGCGTTCAGAAAATCACTTTAACAGGGTAATCAAAATATCGTTTTCACATCCATTTAATATTTATTAATCGATGGAGTTTGTGATTATCTTCCATCGTTACTCGAGAACCCTTCATTTCTATCGGTCGTTCGTTCTGCTCAAAATTCTTTTGAAATGAGCTCTGCCCACTTACCACTACGAGGTGTCGTTTAGAGATCACATATTTATATTTTCGAATTGACTACGTTATTGACATGATAGACCCTTACAGCTTCACCGGACTACAAAAAAATGTGGAACGATTCATTATTGTGCATGTCAACTTTGCGCAGGCGCCAATCTGCATCTTTCCAATATTAGTATATGTACTACCGGAGTAAGTACTAGACAATTACCCAAAAAAACATAGCCTTTTTTTCACGGGGAAATCCCTAACAGATATACATCCCGCCGGCCAGCAGAGGATGGGTATGCCCGAGTCGCACGGACTAAAACCCCATGGTACCTTCTTACACCTTTTGGCCGGAGGAGCAGGGACTGCCTAATAGGCACTACGTTTGCTAGCTCCGCTATATAACCTACTAGCTGTTACTCGCGGCTCCGCATGCGCTTTAAAAAAAATGTATTAAAGAAATGTAAAATTGTGAGTGGGTGTGTACATTACAGAAAAGCTTTTTCAAAAATATTTGTAACTACGACACGCACGCCCACTGTAACATGTAGCGTGTACATTAGATATATGAATACAAATAGTATATCGAATGGGATGGGATTTATCATCAGCAACATACCTGAAACTTCAACCTACTATATACCAAACTCAGTGCTCACTAACACTATATAAGAAAGTAATGCAAATTATAAGCTTTACATTATCGAACAATATATCTTAAATCTTTTATTATATAGATATAACATGCCCCTATTGTCAATATACTTAGGTTATTCTTATACGTTGCTATAATCACTGAGTTATATTTATTATCGGGGCGGGACAACGTCTTCCGAGCCCGCTAGTTATCTGCCCGTAAAAGCCCCATCGGTCCGACCAATTAGGAGATAGTAGGATATTGCGGACGAAGTCTTGAGTAACAAAATAAAATAGTCTTTTTTTTTAAGTTACTTCTTATAAGGTGACTTATCTACCAGTGAAAGTCCCGTGAAAATCAGTTCAAGCATTACGGATATTCCACTTCAGCCGCAGGCGAATAAAAAATCTAAATTACTTTTTATGAGGTCTGCTATCTACCAGTGAATACCCCGTGAAAATCGGTCCAGCCATTTTGGAAATAGCCATGCGGACGAAACCGCGGAAAAATAAAATAGAATATGTCAACCGCTATAATTTCGGCTATCTGGCAGTAAAAAGTAAAATTCCCGTTAAAATAGGTCCAGCCGTTTTGGAGATTACCCACAACAAACAAACAAACAGAGAAAATATACTAATATAAAAATATAGACAAAGTATAAAGAAATTTTTTTTTGGTCATTTGTAGCCATATCCATTGATCAAAAAGTTATTATTTTAATTTTACATACACAAACTTTATTTTTATAATACGTAATAGAGAACAAATAAAAAATTAGAAATAAAAGTAGTATAAACTTTTTGCATAGGAAAACAAAATAAACTTCGAAAATGTTTGCGATAGAAACTTACCACGTTACTATGGCAACGTATATAATACTAACGCTAACGAAATCTTTATTTGAAAAATTTTGTTTTATGATTATGAAGACTAAGAAGATAATAATGATGGATAAAATAATGTATGACATATTATGTAGAAGATTTGGCGCTTATGCCTTTATTGTAACTTGGACATGGAAGAAAATTGATTAAAGGATATATAAGAAATACCTATATTAACAACTTCAGAATTGGCAGTATGGATTAATTCCTTCACCTGTCCTATTGAATGAATATTATGACTACTAACGAAATCTCTCAAAAGGAAAAAGTGGCCGATTTTGAAACATTCTTCATTGGTGCTCTGCTTCTATTGGCCTTAGCGTGATGATATATAGCCTATAGCCTTCCTCGATAAATGAGCTATTTAAAACCGAATAATTTTCTCAAATCGGACTGGTAGTTCCTGAGATCATAGCGTTCAACCAAACAAACAAACTCTTCAGCTTTATATATTAGTATAGATATGGAACATGTTCTAGTTCGAAGGGTATAGTGTGGCAACACGTACAGATGCACGAGGATTGCTAATTCAATCCCCGGGATTAGCAACCTACTGTAGCCGGTCTTTGGACTGCAGACAAGGTTGGTTTCAATAGTTGTTGTGAATACTTAATGTCAGCTTGCATACTTTTTTGCTACTGTATAACAAACAATTACCTATAATTATGCTAACCATATACTTGCAATGTTGTTTTTTTTATTTCTTGATAATTATACACGTGGACCACAACAGGTGGATTGAAAAGAAACATTTATCAGTAGTTTATTAGTCTTTACCTTTCACTGACACCCTCTAATGAACCATTAATGGATTCTATATACATAAATTTAGATTATGTTGAAATTGTCAGTGGCATGATAATATCCATTGTTCGAATCGTGTTCTGTCTTTCATACCGGTTTGTTATTGCATAATGCTTGTTCGTACGTTTGCAATAACACCGACCGGCCATTCTAATACTAACTATTAATATTATAAATTTCTGCTACATTTTCACGGCTTAATTACCCCACCGTTCATGATGAAATATTGCGTAGACGTTGCCAGAAGTACAGAAAAGGCATAGGATACCTTTCATTCAGAAAAAAATACCGTGTCCGAAGCATAAATAAAATCCAGATTATCGCCAATAAAACCGAGAGCAGAAGCTAGTTGATAATAATAATAACAGATAACGAATATTCAATAACAGAATAATGACGACTTCAATAATTGAAATCCACTACTTAGGAAATGGGTGAAGTTAAGGAACATTATTAGTTATCATACTAAATATCATTTATATTTTAAATCATTGCCTACTAACATAAAAATTTTAGAATATGTTTATGTTTGGTATTTAAATCGTTAATGATTAATCAGACAATAGGGTTAATCGGTAATGTCAAGAGGGTTTTGATGTCATAAGGCTATTATAGAGTGGATAATATGTAAAGGAGAGTGTGATGTCTGGAATTGACACTCATCTCGTTGTGCATTCACTAAAAACGATTGTAACGTGTAATGTATAAATCAAACCAATCCGGTGATAGTTTTGATGTTCATAAACGTCTTAAAAAAGAAATTGTATGTTAATAATGTAACAATGTAGTGGAACAAACGGGATTTTTTATTTATTTAATTTAATAAGATGAGATTGTAGTCAAACGTATAAAATATAAAAAATACATATTTAAAAAAAGAAAATATTTTACGACAACAGATTCGCGGCCACTAGCAAGTATTAAATTAATTACATATATATTATTTTATAAGATTAACACCCATTAATTTTTTTATGTATAGGGTTATTAGTATTTATTATCTGATTCAATGATTTATTAATTAAATGAATTATTTAGATGTGAAAATTCGAAGACATGACGTACAAATTGCTTATGCATATATTGATTTACTTATATACCTTATTGCTGTGCGCTAATTAAATTGATAGAATAACACTCCACAAACCGTTAAACATATTTATAATGAATTAATCTTATATTAGCTTATACTTATTTAACTGTTCTAGGTTTAAAACGCAGTGGCAGACCATCCTCTGGGACTTGTACGAGGAAGGAAGTTCGTTTGAGCTTGAATTGGCGTCGTGTCATCGGTGCAGGCTCTACAGAGAATCGCTCCAGCAAAGCAACTATCCCGATCAGTGACTGCATGTGAGCCAAACGATCACCTGTTTTATGAAACACTGTTCTTATCAGTAAACTATATTTATACAATGCAGGACTTAGTAAAACCAGATTTTATAAAATTGTAAAGTGTAAAACTGTTAATGTGATCTCGTAATTTAGATGGCAAGTGAAACTCATCATCATATATTATTAAGCCATGTGAGGATTTAGAGATATGAAAATTCGTGCTTCGATTTTCTATTACAGACAAGGAATCAGATGATGCGGTGGCTTTTCATTCATTCCTTGGCAAGATCAAATGTTGAACGGAAGGTTTTAAAAATTTGAAGTTGTTCCCAGATAATTGGTACTTAGGGAACTAATTAGTTCTTAGCAAAATTAAATCAGAAATGTGTGTAGATGACAGTTCGTCATCTTTAAATCGATAGAAAAAGGAATTTTCACTTATCAGAGATACATGTTTGTAGGATTATAATCCATAAGTGTCAAAAGAGTGAAAAAGTTAAAAAAAATGTACAAGTCAAAATCTTTGAGGTCTGAGAGGTGTAAATCACAATATTAGACTGTAATTGTTAAAAATACATAAAAACGTAATAATTATCCAGGGAGGGCACGGCATTCAAATCACTTTTCTTGATTCATTATTTTTTTAAATTATATTCAGTGAACAGTTAACATTTTAAGTTTTTATGAAGGAAGTGGGTATTAACTCTGTTCTTACCTGGACATTTTCTTGGGCCTTCTCCGAAAGGCATGTATACGTACCCAGGTCGTTTCTTACAGGCTTCAGGTAAAAACCGTTCTGGATAAAATTCGTGCGGGTTCTCAAAGTACTTAGGGTCCATGTGTAACGCTTGGACTGGAATTAAGATCTTTACCCCAGGATCAATGGTAATATTTGTATTGGGAATAGTGTATTGCTTTGTGCATGTACGCCGGAGGAAGCCAGCAGGAGGTAGAATCCTCATCGTTTCCTTGAGACACATGTCTAGCAATGTAAATTCTTTTATTGCATCGTAACATAATCGGTTGTTATATTTTTTTAAAACATAATCGATTTCGTGTTGAACTCTACTCTGCATCTCCTGATGGTAAGCTAATTGATGTAGAAGACTACTGGTTGCCAAAGCAGATGTTTCAAACCCAGCAAGGAAAAATAAGAAAATATTCGCTGCAATATCGTGCTCATCCATTTCATGGTCGACCTGAACAGGAGAACCGTCAGGGTTTTTCAGAAAAAAAGATTCCGCCCACACTTTACCCGTACCTAAGATTTCCAGCAGCATATCCATGAAGTCATTCCGACCGGAAGGCTTAAAGTTTCTTTGCTCGCTAACTTTTTTCGATAAATCCTGTATCATTTTGACCAAATCTCTTCTAATTCCAAATGATCCCGGTATTAAATTAAAAAATGGGATAATCTCATTAAACTGATATACGATCATTTCGAGTCGGGATTTGTCAAAGAATGAAATTGCCATTTCTAGAAAGTACATATTTTCTTTTGCAATTGTGTCGAGATCGATTCCAAAACCGCAGGAACCAATAAATTCTATAGTAAAGCGCGCCATTAGCTTCCTAGTGTAAATAATATCATTTTGCGCCGTCTTTTTTTCAGTCATGTCTTGTAACTTGTCTGCACATTTAACCACTAATGGGAACATACCTCGCAGCTTACTGGTGGAGAAAGCAGCCGGAAAACATTTTCGCAGTAATCTCCAATGATCTCCATTTACGAATAGCAAATTACGAAACAGTGAACCTTTTTTCAGGTTAAAATTTAAATTCCGAGCAAAAAAACTGTTGAATTCTATATTTAATACATGTTTTATTATCTCTGGATCTTTAACAAGTAGTTCAGGTATATTACCTCTATAGACGCCGATATATTTCTCATTGCTGTATCTATTGTATAGTTCAGTGCTTGACTCTACAATGTTCTTTTTAAGTATCACAACTGGTAGGAGGTTACCGAAGAAAGGAAGTGGCTTTTCGTATTTAACGTTCTTTTTTTTCCAGTAATCGTGATTCCTTGTCGAATACAAGTAAAAAAGGATCGAAGACAAAATGAACAGCAATAGAGGTAACATAGTTATAAACAACTGACGGCAAGGAGGTTGCGCTGTAAAATGAATGAGTTTGTTTCTCGCTATATTTATTTCTGTCGCCAATACACATTATCTTGTTTCATTATAAAATTAAACCTGATAAAAACCTAATCATCCCAACACATTGATACACTATAATGCATTAGCAATAATACATATATCTGAAATATTAGTTTGTCCGTTTGTTATTTTATAATTATCACCAAACGATACATCGTTCTTCTTAGTTAACGAAATAACTTGGTTTAGATTTTTTTTAATCTAGTATCTATGAGGTTGAAATAATGGACAAAAGTTTATGCAGAATTACCAAGAGTTTGAGCCTCCTTATAGAAAATAATATATATTTTTGGTATAAATATGTAAATGAACAAAAAGATAAAATATTGAACTGTGATTATATAAATGATTGTGATCATTTTAAAAGTAAAATAATATACGTAGATATAAAAAAAAAAATACGCAAATTAAATAATCTTAAAGAATAGCTAATTAAAAATAATTTCTTTTGATAAACAAGTGTACAGACAAAATTTCCACACACACAGAAATACAATCACAATATATTTATTACAGGGAGAATTATGATTGTAACTACCATACCTAACTACCATTGTAATATGGGACCACGCGATTCCTTAAAGACCAAGTTCAAGGAATACGGTATCTTTACTCTGCCCTCCCAATACATTCTTGACAATTTAATGTATGTCCGTAAGAACCTTGAAAAGCTAGATTTCGTAAAAAAACCGGCACAATCTAAATACTAGACAAACTGTCACAAGACAAACTGGTTGTCCCACGTTTTAGACTTAGTAAAACCGGTAATAGTTTTTTGGGAAATAGTATTAGATTTTACAACAAAGTCCCAAGGGATATTACCGATTTGCCGGATTGCGAATTTAAGCGCCATGTCAAGCGGGTTTTAGTGTCAAAAGGCTATTATAGAGTGGATCAATATGTGAACGATGGTGATGTCTGGAATTGACTCATCTCTGTGCATCCATTAAAAACGTTTGTGACATTTACTATTATATATAATATATTATTATTGTAAATATTATATATATTTGTTAAAAATATAAACCAAATCGATTTTTTGCCGGTTCTTCTCGATGACTGGGTTGTTTTCCGAACCGGTGGTAGTTTTGACGTTCATGAGTGCCTTCTTAGGGCCTAAATTGAATAAAGTGATTTTGATTTTGAAACTCATTAGGATAGAGCGATTATTCCGACATTATTATACCAAGTCTGTGTATGTCGTGTCCCTAAACCTACTACTAACGAAGGATAATTCTCTTAGCACAAATACACGTTTCATTGACACTTACAAACATTAAACGATATCTATGCAACGCGTTCGAGCTAATTCGCCACCACAATAGTTTAATATCTAAGCATATAATTTAGTGTACTGAGCGAGTCGATTATGCCGACCGTTTACTTGTCAGTAATATATAGAAAATATTATTGCGAGAATAGAACTTGGATAAAGTCTATAGAGCGGACTCAGTGTTATCTTTAGCTCGGCTAAAGTTTCGCTAAGTAATTACTCAGCAAAAAATGAAAGAAACAATGAAAGCTTTCTTGACTTTTCCGCAATGCAATCTTTTATTTTTAACATATGTATAGACATAGTTTATTTAAACTACTATTATAAAGAAAAGATTTGTTTCTTATTAATAATGAATAAATAAAAAAATACTTAACCGATTTCAAAAATCTTTAGCTTGGCTTAATTTTCGCTAAGCAATTACTCAGCAAAAAATGAAAGAAACAATGAAAGCTTTCTTGACTTTTCCGCAATGCAATCTTTTCTTTTTAACATATGTACAGACATAGTTTATTTAAACTACTATTATAAAGAAGAGATTTGTTATTTATTAATAATGAATATATAAAAAAATATTTGACCGATTTAAAAAATTCTTTCACATACAGAAAGCTAATATTATCAACGAGTAACATGGGTTGTGTTCCATTTTAAAAATACAAAAAATAAAAGGTTTTCGGATGCTTAAACTAAACTAAGGCTATAATCATTATGAGATACGTAAAAAAAGCGTTAAAAAACATAATACAGTTTCATTCTGAAGAGGACCACGTCATAACTCCGTTACCGTCCGAAAAACTAATAGTTTAGTGTATTGATTGTTAGGTTTATATATACACTAGCGGCCGCGCGTGACTTCGTCTACGTTTGTTTCTTTATAAATTACGTAATCATACATAATATTCGTTTTAACACTAACGGTTATCTAGCTCACAGTTGCCAGGATAATTTTATTTAATTAATATTTATCGTTATAGTTTGGCTAATTTCATCAGCAACTTTATAAATTACAATTCATGTGTGATTATTATACGCAGTAGTATTATAGGCTATAATATATTGTAAAATTTCATCAAAATCTGAAAAATCAATAACTGGCCGCTCACGCTAACAATATTTATAAAGTAAATACGGTATGTATAACATGTATATATCAGCGCCAACTATTTTGTAAACCTTATCATGATACAAAATTCCGTAAAACATTATTTAAAAGAATCTCGTAAAGTAAATACATCGACTTTTTTAAATTACTTTGTTCTATACCAATTAATCGGAGGTTTTTATACAACCTGTTGCGATTAGAAACAAGTAAAAATTAATAAAGAAGGTATATAAATGAGCAATACAATGAGTTATGTTTAAAATTATAGTAGGCAACTGTATGTAAAGTAATAGTAAAGAAAAGAACTTACGTCATGAAGGACTCGACGCAAGGACACTGCTCGCGGGACACGCAGTTCTCTCCGTCGAAGTAGTTGGTGGGAGCGGCGCACGCACATATGCCGGGCTCCACTCCCGGGCACAGGAGACACGCTCCCGGTGTAACGATTGGTGTTGTAGTTGTTTCCACGACCTCTGTAACATCAGGGATATTATATCTAACCCTTGGACTATCCAAGACGATAAATAAACTCCCGACAAACGAATGTAGACCTTATGATGCACCGGTCAAGAAGCTGTTAGTAACATAAGTTTAAAAATACCGTTCATATTACAAAATAAGATTGAACAATAATAAATTATGTAGTGTAAAATAATAATTTTAAGAAATTAACTAGAGACTTAAAAGCATTATCCGCCATTTTAAGGTATGGGTCTATCTATCTCTATAGGTGTGTACCGTCAACTGTACTTGAAAGCTAGTCCATAAGGCACAACATCATTTAATACTTAGTGAAATTGTGCTCAAACACAATGCTAGTGCTAGGTAGGTGGTAGAGCCACGCTGATGCTACTACTGGTTTCAGCATGAATGGGTCGGCTCGCCCGGGGTAGTACCACTCTCTCATAGAAAATCGACGTGAAGTAACAGTGCTTGCATTGTTGCGTTTCGTTTGGTCAGTGAGAACGCCGGTGGCCCATCTTCCTTTCCCTCCTCTTTCCTTGCCCTTTCCCCAAACACAGGCTGGCAACGCACTTGCGACTCCTTTGGTGTTGCAAGTGTCTATGGACGATGGTGATCACTTAGTAGAAAAACTTAACATAAGTTTTCATCGTGATGTGCTCGTTAGCTAAATCCTGACTACATTCATAACCCAACCATATTTACCGCATCAAATAATGAACCTGAGAGAGGTTACATCAGTAAAAGAATCATAAATATCACTGGTGTAGTTTCTGAAGAAATAACGGACATAAAAATAGAGAAGCTGTCTTTTCTGGAGCTGAAACTTTCAACAACTACGTCATCCTCATCTAGAGTTCCAGTTACACTTGAACTACCAACTCTTTTTCCTATAATAATAACTCCAGATCCAAATAAAAAAGTGAACTGTTAAAGCTTAGAACTTACCGTAAGGTTCGTAGCAGCCGATCGGTTCGACCCTCATCTCGATGTTGTCTTTCCACGTAATTGGTAACAGTTTTAAGTATTGAGCATGTATAGGAGGATTGAATTCTGTTGTAACAGGTGTGTCTTTATCGAAATTCCCAGGGAACACCTTGTCCTTCCCGTCAATGTCTACTACGGGGTTGAACGTGGATAGATCAGAGGTGTACAGAATCTTGTAAGTGGTCACCCAGCCGTTGGTACCGCCTTTGGTTTTAATGCCCGTTAAGTTTCTCGGAGATTGGAAGTCGAACTGATGACAATAGAGTCTGATGAGATATTGCCAATGTCATGCAAAGCGGGTTGTTGAGTAATGTGAATCCTTACACAGATGGGAACAAATACAAAATAATAACTGACTCACATATTAAATCAAAGCCCAAACAATTTGGAAATTCAATGCCTTAGGTGTTGAAAAGGAGATGTGAAGTTTGTATGAAAATCCATAATGTCAATCAGTTATTTTTTTATATATATGGGTATAAAATAAAGAGTTGACAATAATTATTACATAGAAATCGCATGCGGAGCTACAGGAATTTGACAGTATTATTTAAACATATCTGCCTGTGACTAGTGACGTTGGCACTTGTGGTCCCCGAAAATTTATCTTTGTCGATATGTGTTTTGTAAATTGATTTTTGAAAACTAGTTTACCGTAATATTTTATAGTGATTTTAATAACGTTGCTTTGTTGCGTTGCATTATTACCTAAAGAAAATGTTAAGGTACAGTAAAACAAGGTACGTTATGGACTACTAATGAGTAGTAACATTCATTTGAGAAGAAAAGGGTTTATAATGAATCTAACTCCTATAAAAACATCAGTAAATAGGTTATACATTGTTATAAGTTAAAATTTATGTCCTACCATTCCGTGTAGGTGCAGGCAGTATAGGGTGAAATAAACAAAACTTAAGATATAAATGAATATAAAATAGAAACAGAATTTTCACTTACCATAACCCATTCTCCAGGTGTGCTGTATAAGGGTTTCCAACCTTTTTCTCCATCCATTTTCAGGTCCTGACGAGCTTCTTTGTTGGAACTAACTTGGATACTATCCAGAGGTATGTTAGCCGCTAGACCGAGCGGTTCCGTACACACCATAGGTTCGGGCTGCGTCAAATTTTATTATTGTTTATTTAGATTTTTTAGAATATTTGATGAATAACGGAGTTCTATACCTTTTTATATTTGTTAGTAAAGAAGTAATACATTTTTTGGTTAACCTTAAAATTACGAACCGTGGAAATTTATATCTGACGGCTTACGGAACAGTTTTGATAAGACTTTTAGATACAAAGGGATAATTAAACGCATTTTAGGTCTTCTTTAAGTACATACATACAGTAAATTATATTATAATATTCTATAAATATTTATAGTCTTCTGAATTACATTTGTCATTTTGTTTTGTATTAATTAGGGTTTAATTTTAAATTTTATTATTGCATTAGTTTTCACTTTTTAATTGATTCTTGTTTAAATTTCAATTTCATATGTTCAATATTTAATGTTATAGGTATAAAAATTGTTAGTAGTGTAAGCTTTATCAACACGATAACACGTATTTGGGCTTCATCTAGTTTAAAAAAAAATTCTTTATGTGTTTTGTAAATAAATCAATACAATTAATTTAATTTAACCCAATGACGCTAACATAAAGAATATGTGGAAATACTCACGGAAACACCAATTGTAGTTTTACGAGTTTCTGCGCTGGGCTCCTGGCAACCGATCAGTTCGAAGCGTACTGCGACGTCGTCGTGCCAAGTCAAAGGCTTGATGCGGACAAATTTCGCTTCGATCGGAGGCTCTATCATTTGTTTCAAGGGTGTTTTGTTGTCGACGGGACCACGGAATACCTAAGATTAATCGACAAATATAAAGATGGTAGGCCTTTTTCTGTATATTGGTAGGCTATTTTTTTGCATACTGGTAGATCTTTTTTGAATGTTGGTAGGCCTTTTTATAAGTCCACCTAAGTAGATAGCTAGCTTCTGTAGGTGGTAGAGCCACGCTGAGCCATTACTGGTTTCAGCATGAATGGGTCGGCTCACCCGGAGTAGTACCGCCCTCGCACAGAAAACCGATATGAAGTAACAGTGCTTGCATATTGCGTTTCGCTCGGTCGGAGAGAGCGCCGGAGGCCCACCTCTCCTCCCTACTCCTCCATTCCCCATCTCACTTCCCCTCCACGTCCGTCAACACAGGTTAACAACGCACTTGCGACTCCCCTGGTATTGTTAGTGTCCATGGACGACGGTGATCACTTAATATCAGGTGACCCACCTGTTCATTTGCCTCCTATGACATTAAAAAAAGCCACCATTATGTTGACAATTTGTCGTCAAATACTTATTGGTGTGTACCAGTAGCTGAACTGCAGAGCTAGTTCCCCTTTAAGTTTAGCGTGTCCTCCTATGACATTAAAAATCCACATTAAAAAAAGCCACCATTATGTTGACAATTTGTCGTCAAATACTTATTGGTGTGTACCAGTAGCTGAACTGCAGAGCTAGTTCCCCTTTAAGTTTAGCGTGTTTATCTGTTTAGAACTCATAATCATTTAAAATCAAGTGAAGTTGCGATGAAACTCTATCACCTATAAAGTATAATTCATAAGTAGATACTAAAAATTATAACCTATATAAATTTGCAAATTAACATTCATACATATTAGTACTAGCGGCAATCTTTGACTTCGTCTGCAATTGAATCTTTATAAATAATGACACCGCATATTACTTTCGTGTAACGGTTTATGCTGATATAGTTTCGGATGGCCGATTTATGTCCAGTTAATTTGATACTTGTCATTATGTAATGGCCGCTTCAAATAACATCTTTACAGATAACCTATAATTATACTAATGTATAAGCTATTTTATTTTTAAGCTCCATGAAACACCTTTTAATTGTGTTTTTGTGAAATCCCTCATGTTTTATATGGCACAAATAATTTGGGCCTTTACACTCTTT
>MU160846.1:0-33931 GCA_015888305.1 Antheraea pernyi | reverse complement strand
AAAAGAAAAAAAAATATGCCAAGTTATTAAAATTTTGTTTCGAAAATTTAACTTTCGGTTTTGAGCATTAAAAAAAAAGTTTTTTCTAAGTTTTATTTTATTTTCAAAAAGAGCGATTATTCTGCTATATGAATCGATGCGTTTAATATTTTATTGTAAATTTGTTCAATTCGAAAAACTACTTCTAAAAAATCTGAATTTCAGATGTGACTGTTCTTTAGAAGCCCATAACTTGACAAATAAACGTGATAGAAAAAAAATAATGATGCATTCACATTAATACCTACTAGAAGTCCAAATAGACTGAATATGAACGAATTTCAGATGCTACTGCTTAATTCGTTGTATACTTCACGTGAAATGCCCCTACATTCATTTTACTTTCAATAGTAATGCAATTATTATGTTAAACAACTCTTAGTTTGATGAAGTTGTGAAATTTCATCAAGGCAATAGCGTTAGTCAGTCCGCAAAAAAAAGTGTGAAACAACCCGACTAAGCTCGGTTTGCTAGTTATTGATAGGCTAATTTCCTCACCCAGTGTAGTACGTTACACGTATTTGTTGTCCGGTTTATGTAAATTTAGTATTCAATACAAACAGATCGCTTTGACTATATTACCCGAAACGTCCGTAGTTCTACCGTTGAGGATAGCATTTTTCGGCGCAAACTGTTCACTGGCGGAGGAACTGGCACTCAATGCGGAGTCAGGAAGAGGCTGGTCTCCCCACATGAGGTCAATGTAGCTGTTCATTAAAATGGTACAATTTACACAGTTAAAAAAACGACAACAATTATTCTGTTTTTGTTAAAACATCTATGGGGCCATTCGAGTATTACGTAAATATTACAGGGAGACGGGGAGTATTTGATTTGCTTGAAAATCAAAAAGTACTTTATTCAATTTAGTCCTTGAAAGCATAAGCATGAACGTCAAAGCTACAGCCGGTTCGAAAAACAACCCACTCGTCGAGAAGATCCAGCAAGAACCTCGATCTGGTTTACCTTCTCATTTTATATATTTTTACAAAACTTACAGCTTATATAAGTTTTTGCGGGCATATATTAAATTATCAAGAATATATTGGGAGGGCAGAGTTAAGATACCGAATTCCCGAAACTAAGTATTTATTGATTCACGAGGCCCCATATTCTAAATGTCTTAAACTGCTCATCTTTGACGACATTTGGGAGAAGGCATCTGGACGTGTAGATCTGATATGTGTGAGGAGTACGGTCTTATCCACTGGGCTACCATCGTCCTACTAGCGATAACAGCAGCCTAGTAGGGAACCACTATAAGGTAATTCCTCCATAGAATATAAATTCCTTATTTCTAGACTAGTCAACTGCGGGTCATGAATCCAGGCACAAATGTTAATTTTGGCTGCCTTAAACATATAATATTCCTATCTTGTAAATACTCGTATAATCCTCATTACACCTAAATATAAAGATTAGTAGAAAAGAAGCAATAATCCTTACTTTTCAGGAGTACATTCCGGCGGTGGTGATACCGTTGTTTTTATTATAAGAGGTGTTGAAGCTGTAAGAGTTGTGAGCGGTGCAGATGTACTTGCTCCAGTTGTAATTGCTGCAGTTGTAGTCGATGTAGTGGTACTCGGGACCGTTTCCTCTTCAGTTGAAGTCTCCGCAGGAGTTGATGTAGTAAACGATATAGGAGGTATAGCAGACGTAGTAACTGTAGTGGTCGCATTGGTGGTAGAAACGATTGTAGGTATAGTATAAATCGCACTCGGTGAAGTGAAAATGTATGGTGAATGCGTAGAACCCATCGTGGGTATATCAACAGAGACACATTCCGTGTTATCGCAATGAAGACTGTTGTCGATACATTGACATTTGAGGCATCCGTCCACAACTAAGCCTCCGGGCTGTAAGATTATACGTCTCATTTAGTTAATTTATGCAGCGATGCAATTAATTATTGAGAAAGAAACATAACAAAATTAGATACTGCCTTTTCGTTAAATATTTAATCGTGTAGATATATTTTAATATTGACATCATACGAGATAAGATCTTTTTCAAAATGTAATAACAAATCGGTATATTCTGCTACACATAGCAACTAGACTTTTATAATTAGATACTTATTACTTGATTATCTCTATCATAATTTCCATATTACCAAAGTATAGGTAAACTTTCTAGTGGGGAAATTGAAAATATTTATTTAGCTTGACAGCTTTAGAAACTTGATTATTAAGCCTTTGTATTTTTCAATCACTTGTTTCTGAATAAACTAAGTTAATGTTAAACCTATACGGTGTTAGTTAGGTAAATACTTATTAAATACTTGCTTTCAAAAGGTTTCGTAATAAATGCACCGCGCTCGTCCGAGGCAAGTTCGCGTAATCGTTTTTCGCAAGTGTAACCTAACGTAGCCAAGGCAGACGAATGAGCAAGATGGCGAATATTCAGCGAACGCGGTGCATTTAATTCGTTACCTTTTTAAAGCAAGTATTCAATACGTATTTACCTTTTTCGTAATAACACCGATATTGTATATGTTGATTTTAATAAAAGCAAACTTTAAGTAAGTTATTTCTATTTTAATGAAGTTTTAGAAAGGTACATACTTATTACACCTCATTTGGGCTTTAGAAATATTTGGTTATGCTGGTTTAGTTTTAAATGTATTATCGGATTACTACCTTCGTTTCATAAAGCAAATCAAGTTAATAACTTACCTTAACAATTTGTCCATCGTTATAACAAGTGCAGTCTCCAATAGGTACACAGGTTTTCGTATCACGCCAATACGATCCGTAGTCGCATTTTATATTAGCAACAGCTGGTTCCACACATGCTTCCACGCATTTCTAGAAAGAAACAATTTTATTACCTCTATTCCCATATTGATACTGCTTACTAAGAATTTCACTCGTTCACTATACATTGCAGTTTTTTGTATATAAGTTCTGGACTAAGATTTATGAGAGGATGATATTATTTTTGCTACATTGACTCCTTCGATTAATGTGAAATCAAAATTATTATCCTAATCCTTATCAATATTACAAATGTATTTGTTTGTTTATTTATTTATTACGTTTTTACGCCTTAACTACTTTACCGATGATCACGAAATTTTACTTTGACAATAGTTCAAACATTTTCATTCAGAAAAAAGTACTGTTCGCGAGTTTAGTCAAATCTACCTTATTCGCTAGCTAAGGAAAGAATGAGATCTGGCTTATCTTCTCTTAATGCGGTGTTTTAACATATAATTGTTAAAGTACCTCTAACAAACATCTTCCTTTCGCTTGCAGGGTTCTTTTAAAGGAATCGCACAGCTTATCGCACGGGTAAGATTCCCATATTGATACTGCTTACTAAGAATTTCACTCGTTCACTATACATTGCAGTTTTTTGTATATAAGTTCTGGACTAAGATTTATGAGAGGATGATATTATTTTTGCTACATTGACTCCTTCGATTAATGTGAAATCAAAATTATTATCCTAATCCTTATCAATATTACAAATGTATTTGTTTGTTTATTTATTTATTACGTTTTTACGCCTTAACTACTTTACCGATGATCACGAAATTTCAGAAGAAAGTACTGTTCGCGAGGAATTAGTCAAATCTACCTTATTCGCTAGCAAAGGAAAGAATGAGATCTGGCTTATCTTCTGTTAATGCGGTGTTTTAACATATAATTGTTAAAGTACCTCTAACAAACATCTTCCTTTCGCTTGCAGGGTTCTTTTAAAGGAATCGCACAGCTTATCGCACGGGTAAGCGCATTCCAAGAACACTAGACCCGGTTCGCACGGCGCCTTTGTTGTTATCGGAGCTGCTGTTGTTGCTGCTGTGCTTGTCGCTGTTGTTCCTGTACCTTTCGTCCATACAAAAAGTGATATTATTATTGTTTTTCAATATATTTGATACTTAGCATCGAGCTAAGAAGCAGGAATACCTCCAGCTGAAGTGGCCTGTCAGCTGGAGTTCAATGCTATAGGGAGAGAAACTGTCGAACAATCCTAGTGTTGTCTAGTGTTGGGGGTGTAAAGGGTGTCGAATAACATCTAACACTTGAGACATCCAAGCCAACCTCACCTGCACGTGCTGCACCCTGCTGAGTAACGAACGAGGCAATGGCGCAAGCGGGGTGGTAGGGTTTTACAGCCTGACTGGGTCGCAACCACCATGCATATGGCGAAAAAGCCCGTCATAGTGATTCGCTTTTGCGGGTCGCGTTTCGGGATCAGCCTGTGCATATTCAGCTTTTCGCAGGCCGGCATGATAGCGGCGACCGGCGATGAATAGTGTGTCACTCGGTGGTCGCCGTTATTTTTGGATTGTACTGTGCTTACCATCAGGCAAAGTGCAGTCATTTTGCCGTGCTAAAAAAAAACAGGATAGATCATTGGAGACTTGCTATGGTCGATATACCTCGTAATCTCAGCATCCTTGAAAATTTCTCGCCTAGCACATACAAATGTAGTACGACAGCTATAATTGTGAGTCAGACTCTCTCCAGGTTTAGCATGTTTATCATCTTAAAGCACATTGTCAACTAACATCAGCCGAGGTGGGTTAAATTCTAAAACCTATAAAGTATAAAACACGGTACATATTTCTAAAAAATAAATACCGTGTGAAAAATTTCAGTTAGCCAGAATATCTAGGCACTTAACGATTTATAAAAGACTAATATTTACCAAACAACCTGGTATAAATATATAACATTATACCTCCATATAATAGTGTGAGAAAAAATTGTTTGTGTCTAGTTTGTGAACCAATAAAAAATAATAACAACAACATTTTAGAAATTACAGTGCGGGGTGGATCCTTTTCGTTTAACTACGTCCAATTATAAAACATTCAATCCTCCATTGAGGAATCGAATGGCTTAATATACGGTAATCCGGTGAAACTGTTAAGACCTTGCTAGGTCAATAGCGTAGTCAGTTCGAAAAAAAAAGAATGGCTTATTATGCTATAGTTGGTAAAACAACTGTGTGTGTGTGATAGTGATTAGTATAAAATACCTGCAGGTACTGTGGTAGTAGAGACGACAAGACACTCAGGTCTGACGGCGATTACTGATGCAGGCCAGTCGCACACCATCGTCACCGGATTGTACATGGTTCCGGGACCACAGTCCTTCACCGCGGAACCGTTCGCAGAGCATTCGTAGAACTTCCTGCAGTCCGTCGGATGCGGTTCATTGGGACGCGTCGAATTCTTGCAAACGTCTGACTCTGAAAATAATATAAACTAGTAAAACCTCTCTAGGCTTTCATTATGCGTAGTGTCCGGTGAAGCTGTTAAGGCCTTACTAAGCCAATAGCGTAGTCAGTTGGAGAAAAAAGCTTTCATTATGGAAATATTACCCTTTTTAATAGTATATAGGATTTAGCGTTTGACCACATGTTCATCTAATATTAAATGACAATGTAGTCTAAGACCGGTAAATACGCTAGGAAGACTGGCTCTCAAGTAGAACTGACGAAACATACTTGTAGGTGTGCTTAGCGACAGATTTTCATGTTGAAGGTTAGGCTAAACAAGCGAGTTTAGAAAAATCCCTACCACCATGAGGAAAGGCCTTCCAATGGTGCAATGTTCATCGAAATTTCGGAAATAAAATAGCTGTACTACGATACAATTACGACCTAATTTGAATAAAGTGCAGAAAAGCTCAAGGAGATGTTGTTCATACAAGTTTTTCTTGTCTGAGTGTTTCAAGCCTGCTGTAAAAGTCAGAGCGATAAGGGATGTAATGAAGTAATTAAATTGAACCAGACACACTAATAATACTAGTACATTAAATAAACACATCCATTTAGGGCCTCTCGAAATCTTTTTTAATATCCATATAACATATATATGTAATATATATAATACAATTAAGAAAAAAATAATACAATTTTACAAATAACTTATAAAAGATACAGAAATTACTGTTATATGCTCTTAAAAAAATCAAAAATTTCATATGAAAAGCAGGAAATTACTAATTGTAAATGTAATGTAAAGAAACTTTGGCAAACTATTAAAAGAGTTGCATTTCCGCCTAAACCAAAGAACGATGCTATAGATTTGATATTAACCTTTAACCAACAATCTCAGGTTAATGATATTAATTCATATTTCGCCAATATAGGTATATCACTAGCAGAAAGGATAAAGGAAGACAATAGCTTGAACCCTATCTTTAATTCTTGTCCCTTATCACCTAAAAAACTATAAATTTACTGTTCTGTAAAATGTATACTATTTCATTTTTTGTTCACAGACAATGTTATATAGTTGTAAGAATCTAATTGTTAGGTTAAATAAATAAATTTATTATTTTATAAATGGACCGCTATCAGATCACATAAATAGGTAGCGATCAACGAGAGTACTGCGATCAAATGCTTTGTGCGATCCCTATACATTGTTACACAAGTGCTGGTATAGTGCGTTTAAGAACTAAATAACTCAAAAAGTAATGCCTTGAGGAAGCTCTTATTAACGTCAAAACTCTACCGCCGAAAAACAATCCAGTCATCGAAAAGAACCAACAAAATACTCGATCTTGTTTATCATTTTATAACAAAATTATCTTCGTCTTTAGCAGACGTACAAAAAAGAGTATTATTTCCAGACATCATTATTATTCACTCAGCACTTTAATAGCTTTCTGATATGAAAACCTGTTTGACATGGTGTTTGAATTTAACTTACTAAGTTACTTAATTCAAATATCAATAGAATTTATGGGTGCAGAGGAAGATCAAAAAAGGTATAGTTAGATTGCGTGAAACATGACATGTGTATGAAAAATGTATATTCAGAGATGACATCTGACAAAGGAGAGTGAATACCGAGATGATATCTGACAGTAGAGAATGAATTCCGAGATGCTGTCTGATAGTAGAATGTGAATACCGAGATGATATCTGACAAGGGAGAGTGATTACCAAGATGACACCTGACATGAGATAGTGAAAACCGAGATGATATCTGCCAGGGGAGAGTGAATACTGAGATGATATCCGACAGGGGGAATACCAAGATGGTTCTGACAGCGGAATGTAAATACCGAGATGACATCTGACAAGGGAGAGTGGAAAAGGAAAACATATGTTGATCCTACTTACGCGGGATGAGAGTAAAAAGATGATGATGATCAAAAGAATTTACCTGTGCATTCACAGTAAACACGGATCTCGAAATCAGGGCACGTTTTTCCGACCTCTTTGCACAGCAGACCTTTCTCCAAACTGCACTCAACGTTCAGACCAGTTTCCTTCGGGGTCTTCTGCCCATTGACAGTTCGACATTCGACCTTTGTCATCATATCTGGTTTGCACATAGGGGTGCCCATTGTCTAGGAAAAATATTCATATATTAGAACAATCGTCATTTCTTTATCGGTTCTCATAAGAGTTCTGATGTATAACTGTATCACAAGTTGTTTCCTATATTCAATAATTCCTACTTAAATTTATATGGATCGAGAATTTTTTTTTTTGTTTGAACACGCTCACTTTTGGGACCTACCAGTCAAAATAATGAAACAAGGTTCTTGGCTTCTCATATTACACTACGTACTTTATTAGCAGAGGAATTACTATACAAAATGTACGTCAGAAGTATGCATTCAAAAAGTACGGGACGACGAGGAAGCAAAATTTTTTTGTACACATACGCGAGTATAGCTAGTATGTAATAACCTAATTATTTATAAGACTTATAACCGACACCAGTCATCTTAAAGAAGAAAAATGTATCGTAAGTAAGTCTGCATAACTAGAAGTAGGTACTAATGTTATTTACCTATTTTTTTATGTATCTTAATTCGTTCTATCTTAAATAATATTACAAATGCGAGTTTGTTTGTTTGTTGTTTTCAAGGGTACAGAAATGGGCATAGAATAACTTTAATCCAGAAAAACGTAACTACTGTTCCCAAGGGATATATCATGTTATATTAATCATGAGGGAAATCGCGAGCAAAAAGAGAAAAAAAAAACAGACAATATTATCTATATAGTAACACGTGAACTTTCTATCCTTTTATAGCCGAATTTCGACCATTAAACGACCATTAGTATTTGTAAATGGATGAACGTTTCTGATCTAATTAAACATTATTAAAATCAACAGCTCCGTTAGTTTTCTTTACACAAAGGACATGTTTCAAAGCACTTGTGAAGTAAGAAATAAATATTATTCAGTTAGGTAAAACTCACCAATTCTTGTGGTTTAGGCAGGGGTTCGTTGTCGATGGACTCTCCGTTGGGTCCGACCTCAGGAGGTCCTCTATTAATCCATTCAGTCCAACCGGTGATGCAGTCCAGAGGTTCCTCGCTGCGAGGTCTCTCTGTCGACGGTTCCGTAGATCCAATGTGTGGCTGTACAGTATATTATTTAATTACCTACCATTTTTTCAAATAAAAATTGTATTTTGTCAATTACTTAGACCCTACTTTTAATAATTATTTCGCACATTCTTTATCGTATGGATATATTTTTTTTATAATTTCCCAAAATAAATATAAAAAAGTTTGAACTTTGAACATTTACTTCAAGAATGCCCCAGGTTTGGTACAAGGAGACTAGAGCATATAATGTCAATCTTTGGATCTCAGGACTTTGTGACAATCTTCGTATATGGTCTCAATATTCGTATACATCTTTTAGGCTTGATGGAGAAGGAGTCTGCTAATATATCGTTCGATAATTTTGTCAAGCATGTGGTCATTAATCTCAAGGCATTTAACCAACTTTACCAACCAACCAATTAATTTAACCAACCAAATTATCACGACTCTCTGACTTGCGTCTAAATCATAACTGACAAACCTTGGGGACTTTTTATATAATGCTCATGAAATGCGTCAAGGGAAAGTGAAAGTGACTCGTATCAAATTGCGATCACCCCTCTCTCCCTTTATATTGCTAACGGCAAATATCTTTGTGCGAAACCAACAAAATTGAAAAAAGAGGCTATTACTATTGTTATACTTAACCATTGTTATTATTATTTTATAAGTACTAGCGGGCTTGGCAGACGTTGTCCCGCCCTGATTATAAAAAAATCCTGGATAAATTATATACAAAAACTTTCGTCATGAATCACTTTATCCACTGGTGAAAACCGCATCCGTTCAGTAATTTATGAGTTTATTGCGAACAGACAGACAGACAGACGCGGTAGGGGACTTTGTTTTATACTATGTAATGATATTAAGAATTGGATTTATAGCGGCTTCGTTATCATCTTTGCCGAGGTTTGAAATTACCGGCATGGAACTGACATTCCATCAATTAAATCACTTGATCATAGTCATCATTGTACTTACCACCCGAGGGCTTTTAATACGAATGATGACTTTAATACTGCACTCATCACTAATACCTATAGACCAATAATATTACTTACCGCTTCAGTAGAACAAGGCTGACCGGTACAGACTCTGTGCTTCTTTGAACATCGACAAGTGTGACAGGCGTCCTCCTCAATGATCTCTCCCTCCAATACTTCCCGACCGTCTTCGAGGGTCATACAGACTGGTTTACACTTTGCGCGCGGTACACAGTCAACTAGAGAGCTGTTCTTATAGACGGTACCTTCCGGGCAGGATTTCTTCGGTTTACAACCTGAGGGGAAATTGTTAGTAATACAAATGTATAAAATTAGGCAAAGATAAAACAAATTAGTTTGTTTTTCTTCTGTTTGTGAAGAGATTTTCTATTTTTTAAGTTATTGTCGAACTTTGCCGTTATCTATAGAAAACTTTGGTCACAGTGCAACGCAATACCACATGAACCAAAATGACAGTATTAACCGAGAAGTAATTGAGTGGCCTTTATGTGGGGGTGATCCGACCCTCTTAGCGGCCGATTCCGCCAATAGAAGGTCAATGGAAGGAGGGGGCATCTGCCCCAAGTCGGATCTAAGGGGATAGGCCTATAGGAGCATAACGTGAAGAGGCATTTACACAGGCCGCCATGACAACGACGACCGACGGAGCTAGGAATTCCTCGCCTCGCCGTTGTTTTTGGATTGTGCTCTGCCTACAATAAGGCACAGTGCAAACAATTTACTGTGCTACAATAAAAAAAAATCTCTCCTCATTACACAGGTTCAGCTCACGAGAGGAGGAGGCAGCTGATGTGTACCCAGTCTGCCTCCCTATTAGGATGCGAGCCGGTGGTCAACTTTTACCAGGCTGATGATAGCAATACACAGGTCCAATGCCATCCCAACAAAAACTGTGGCCGATACACCGTGGGGCTTTACCGTGAGTACGAGTTTCACACCTCCCCGGGTGGTGTGTCCATGAGGATTTTCTCACGTTAATAATTTTAAAAAATGTGGGCGGTGATCTATGGGTAGAAGACAAGGTGAGGCATATTTAACGTATTGTTATAACCCCTACTTGCATCTCTTATTGCAGACTTGATCTCTTTTCTGTCGTTTCATCAATATTTCCCCACAACATCCCTATTATTTATCTAGTCAGTTAGTCCGTCTTCTTGTAGATTCGACGGTTGCATGAAATATTCATCGTGTATGTGTTTAATTCCTTTACTTTTTAAAAGACTTCACGCTTATGCTCTATAATAGTACCTTCGACACAGGTTTCGTGTTCGCAGTTCGTCTTCACCTCGGTGTAGTAGAGCGTGTTGTCGCAGGTCTCCGGCGGACACGCGGACACGCACGGCTGGTAGTTCGAGCACTCCTCGTCGCATTGCATCGCTATTATGACAAATAAAGAAAAATATATTAACACGTTCCGTACGTAGCGTATTATCCATCTTGGACGACATTGTCATTTACCGTCAGATGAGACTATAATCAAACGCTAAAGCTATAAAAGGTATAAAGTACAATTAATCTTAAAGAATACTAATAACAGATTTCCTACATATCTATTTTGACACCTTAAATTCATGCTATTCATTAGCGATTCTCTTTTGGTATTAATCATTGCTGATCTTATTTGTTCAAGAATAAAAGCTGTACGGAGAAAACTAGACTCCAAATAATTGGGAGCAGTATAAGTAAAGTGTAGAGAGAATACAAACGGCATAGTTCCTGCGATCGCCAGGTGAAGGTGACGCCGCGTGAGGCGCACGCGTACGCGTACGCGGCGAGCGCTGCGCATGCGCACTGGCAGTCGTCGCCCGCGTCGCACGCGCACGCGTCGCGCTCGCACCGCGACACGAACGCGCCGGGCGGCACCTCCGCGTGGCACAGCGAGAACGGGAACCGCTTCATCGCGCCGCACGTGCCCACCGCCCAGTCCGCGCGCTCCGGACGCTGTCTGCAGTGATCCTGTCGCATTCACATACAGTGTCAGTGGACGCTTAAATCGAGCATGCGGCGTTCGTGTCAAACAAATGCATTAATAAACGTAGGTGTCCTTAGTGACGGTCGAGCGGATTTTTTTTTATGGCATAGGTGGCAAACGAACAAGTGGGTCACCTGATGTTAAGTGATCACCACCGTCCATGGACACTAACAATACCAAAGGAGTTGCAAGTGCGTTGCTACCCTTTGGGGGAAGGGTTAGGGGAGGGAGAGGAGAGAGGAGAGGGGAGAGGGGAGGGGAGGTGGTCCTTCGGCGTTCTCACTGACCGAAAGAAACGCAACAATGCAAGCACTGTTACTTCACGTCAGTTTTCTATGAGAGGGTGGTACTACCCCGGGCGAGCCGACCCATTCATGCTGAAACCAGTAATAGTTTCAACGTGGCTCTACCACCATTAAAATCAGCCGCTCCACGCCCCGCAGAACGCATTCACTCAGGCCGTACATTTAGAGGTTGTACAGATGAGACGATCTGCGAGCGAGTCGACTCGCGTGTCCCCGACGCACTGAAGTTATTCAGTGAAGTTAATCCCGTCCAGATTATGTCGCACGTTTCCCAACTTGCGCGTAAAGCACGTGCTATTAGCGATACTCTCGGCTCGTACGTTTTACACGTTTTACGCATTCGACTGTGTCACTAATAAGGATCAAATTCTGAGAAGTAATGACAATTTTTATTTATAATCAAAATTGGGCCCGCACCTTCATTGCGTATTTATTGCTATATTCCTCATAGTTCTGAATTTGACCATCTGCGCTCACTTGAAAAATACAATGTTTATAATATGAATGAGACTTTTTTGAAATTGAGAGACTTCAGATTGAGAGACTTTTAAGAAAATATAAGTTATTTTTATTTAAAAAATGTATCCTATTTAATTGTTATTTTATATATTACAGCTAAAACGCTCATGCCTATCATAGCGTTGGGCACATAATTTTAAACAACACTACTTTTCTTTTCAATATACCAAACTGTAAGTGTGAAAAGCACGTTTCGGAAGCTGTGACTTATACTCTCCGATTGTTGTTACAATTCACGTGACAATAAGAAGGAATTAACGATGTTCTGTCCTATCTAAAACATATATTAAACGAGAAAACAAATACTTTATTATATTCAGGCTTTATGTATCATAAATGTAATTGTTTGATAACAGAATAAAAGACATAAACTTACAGTAACTGGCGATGGTTTGGGACAAGTGGGCTTCAGTTTCCAAGAGTCGGCGAAGATGAGAGCGGAAGACTCCGCCATACCGCCTCCGGACGGCGTTTGGAAGTCATCGCGCATGTCTCCATTGTAGTTACCGCACAGACCTTTTACCTAAAACCGATTATATGCGATTCATATTGTTTCTGACTTATTTTAGGTAACCAATCTCCTTTTAGATTATTACTACCATTGTCGAGTAGGTAATGGATATTACAAGTTTCGTCCGATCATTTCCATGAACTAACAAGATGGTGGCCATCTTGTTAGAACTTGCAAGAGCGTTTTTATGTTAGAATCCATGCTCCGTGGTATTCGTTCCCATCAACTCCACTTATGCACAATAATCAAACTATATTACGTAAAATACCACTAATATTACAAAATATAGAATCAAATAACAAAAGATTATGAATAAAACATAAAATGGTAGTAACGTGACATTCCAAGATCCCGCCAAAAACTTCGATTCATATTAACTCAATAAAATGTCAAAAAAACATATGAAACATGTCTGTCATTTATTTTCCATTAATATTTAAAAAACGTCTCAAAAGAACAATGCTAATTTCCTTGTCCCATAACCAAATACATTTCTCAGATATAATGCGAAGCGAAATCGTTAAGCGAAAATTCGCGAAATAACTTTCACGCACGATATATGTCTTCTTTCTCTAACAATATATCTAAACATCTAATATAAAACAAGAGCAAGTCTTATATTATTTATGTGTACACAGATCCATTACGTTTAACAAGTATTTAATAGTGTTTATACTATTAGAATTGATGCGAAATTATAACGCATTTTCGCGTTAAATCGTCACGCTTTATATCTGTTTACATCGTAAATATTTTGAAGTAAGAACGTTTTTAGGTCTTTTGGCGCGTTGAGATGAATTTGGTACAACAAAAACTTATTGTTTTGCATCAGCGACGTGCTAGTAAAGCGTGACCGATATGCTCGTGATGTATGTACACGTTATATTGATAGAATTGAGCTTATACAATCCATAATATATTTGCTTAATTGATAAACTGTATAAAAATGTATATAATTATTGCTCCGAGCGCCAATAGATGTGAAAACTAGAGTAAGGATAATAAAATTAATACACAAACTATGAAATCTAAATAATGTAGACTATAATTCTTTTAAAAATTCAAAAGAGAACACAGTTATTCCAGACTATAATTCTTTTAAAAATTCAAAAGAGAACACAGTTATTCCATTGTTTTGACTTTTCACTTCGATCAACAGTCCTTATACCTGCCTCGATTTTTTTTATAATTAATAATTGGTAATGGGAATAGACTAACCCTTCCTTGCCACATGGAATCCGTCTTCACGTACACCCTTAAGCTTCGGTCCCACTGGAGGCCCATACCCAGGGAAGGCACATCCAGGAACACGTACGCGCCCGCTACACGCATCTTTATCCTATTCAACCATCATTCATATGTTAAGTAAATACTCACATCATTCAAGAGGAGACTGCTGGTTTGCTGATGTGAAATATATAATGGAAAGTGATACAAAATAGTCGTCATAATAGAAAACATGTAGGAGAATGCAATAGTCAAGTAATTTCGTAATATTTGTATATCAAAACAAAAGAAAGAGGGATAATTTTGTACTTTTCCCTTCGTTATTTCATAATTGTTCACGAAACAAATTCGTAAAAATCTTCCAATATACATTTAACATTGTCTAAAAAGATTTTTTACTATAAGTTTTAACTACTAGTTTTTACGAATTCTTGAAGCAGTAAAATCGTAAACCGAGTAAACAGATAGGTGGTACCTCTGTTTAAATCCCTCTATAGTATTTGAAGATAACTTCTTATGGATATTTGAACTATTTACCTTTCTATAGAATCTTACGCTTAATTTCCATCAAATAAATGCACAATGGAAATTTATTGGCAAGACATTTGTACTTTGTGCCACATAAATTAATTGTACCTATTAAATCCCTCTATATCGTTTGAGGATAACTTTTTATGGATATTTGAACTATTCACCTTCGTACAGACCGTTTCGATTAATTCCCCACAAACAATTAAATAATGGATTTTTTTTGCAAGACCCTTGTGTTTATTGACAAGTTAATTAATAACCGATATTAATGACAGAATTATATAAAAATTTTGTTACCTCTTAAGCTTGGAGATGTCAGGTATAGGTGCATTTTTGGTGAGAGATACAATCTCCTCGTTGCCGTTGCCGCCGACCTTCAGAGTAACGGACTTAGAGCAAGTCGCTCCTGTTGTACCGCATGGAACGTTCTGGAAATAAGGACAAAATATATATGGACGCAACCAGATAGATCTGGCTTGCCCTTGTCTCCATCTATTAATAAGATGGAGTTTTTATAAACTATAAATGTATAATATACTACTAACATCATAATAAATTAATACTGATTTAAATTGCAACAGCGCTTGTTAAGTGTTTGTGGCATCCATCTTGAAAATCTATGTTATACAGTTTACCAATTGTATGTAGCCAATTCAATCGAATCTTCCAATCATCCGAATATTTTTGAGTTAAGGAAGAATTATTAAACGAATAGTTATAGGGAAAAATACATCATTTCCCATTTATTATTTTTGCATAAAAACTTTAATAATTTTATGAGATACAGTGAATTTTCTTATCTTTATATATAAATTCTTCTGTACGTGTGTATATCACTGAACTCCTCCTAAACGGCTGGACCGCTTTTGATGAAATTTTGTGTGCGTGTTCCAGTGGATCCGAGAATGGTTTAGTTTCACAATTGAGCCCGGTAGGTGGCGCTGCGGTTGAATTTTAGTTTTTTTTTATTATTAAGGAAGGCAAAGTCCGCCCGGCCTGCTAGTTTAATATAAATTTCCAAACCAGTTTAATTAAAATTCCTTTTGACTAATAGACGAATCTATTGAGATAATTTTCTATGTTAATGATTATTTCGTATTTGTTAAAAATCATTCATATTATTCTAATTATTCGATTCGAGTTTCTTATCCAATTATTCGGTTCAATTCGCTATCGAATAATTAATTGATTCGAACATTCACACACCCCTAGTATTAAGCTTACCACTGGAAGACTAAAAAAGATGACAAAGTGTTCACTGATTTACTTCATAGGTGATATCACAAACCTGAATCTCAACATCGAATCCGTCGCTGCTGTCCATAACGCCTTTAGCGAGCAGGTACGTGCAGACACCTTCGAAGTCGTAATCGGACCCGTCGAAAGTGATGACGTGCGAGTCTCCCCACGCGGTGCAGATGCCGGCGCATTTACGTTGCGTGCACGTCCAGTTGCCGCTCTTGCACTCGCTGATGAACAAATAAAAAAAAATAGAAATTACAAACAGATTAACTAGAATTCGCAAGTTTCTTTTAAATCTATATTTGGCAACCACTCTTCCAGATTATTACTCCCATTGTCGCGTAGGTAATAAGTATGGGCCCCTTGTAACTTTTCAGGGAGTTATTGTGGAATCTCAGTATTCATACTCCGTGGTATTATTTCTCATCTACATAGTAATGTAGGTTACTATTAATGAAATAATTATTCGAATCAAAGGAATAGTACTGACGATTATCTCCTACAAAAATATTGACACACATGTTTTGTAAACCATACATGTTATAAAATGCACTGTCTCTACGACCAGACTAGGCCCCCTTGGCAGCAGCTCAAGCCTAGGTCCGTTCTCTCGGCGTGGAGCCCTTGAGTACGCTGCTCGCGCGATACAGTGACACAAAATCTTACATCACTGCGACAACATTACACATATCACCTCCACACACGTGCACGCATACACGCTTACACATGCAGGTGGAAGGGTTTTATTTTTTCCCTTATCAAACTGAAATAGTTTAGAATATTATCCGATACGAAATATATATAAGAGTTGTTGAGGTATGTATGCTTGGTACACATATATGTTTCAACAACTCATATATGTATGAATAGTTAGCTTAGCTTAGGTTAGCTTACATAGGTCGCGAATTGCATGTATCAGGCAACAGCCAAAGCCGAGGTGTGCCGCGCACCCTTGAGCTAGTTGTCAAAATAAAATCGGCTGAGTGCCTTGGGCGCTCGCCTTAATAGTCCGGTGAAGCTGTTAAGACCTTGCTTGGTCAAAAGCGTAGTCAGTTCGAAAAAAATAAATAAACTGTCTCTACGTGTTTATTGTTAATTATTTTGCTTGTAATTCAGAAATCACTGAATAGATTTATATTTTAAGAAACAAGTTATAAGATAAAAAGTTAAGTAACTAGACAAAATATTTAAAAAAATTGGTTGTCTGTAAAATCGGTTTACGGACGATAATTTTACGTGATCACGTCATAAGAAAAGACGCATCAACCGTTGGAGTGGAGGAGAGATAGATGCTATACAAGCCAAACGCTTAGGCCGATCGCGCCTACCTATAGGTTGTTCCGCGCTTTTGCTTGCACGCTTGGCTCAAGCGGAACGTAACAATGAGTCATGCTTTTTCGTGCGTGCAGCCGGCATTCATCGTTTTATAAGACGTTATCACGTCAATAAAAGGCAATGTGAGACTGTAGATTATTATATAGAACATAAACTACGAATAAAAAAATATCGGCTGTAAATAATTGGGATAAACAATAGGGAAATTTTTTTATTGTATTTAGATTTTTAACTTATTTTTTACATGTTTTGTCTGAATATTTAAATTCTCCATAAATTTCTAACTCTCATATATTGTGCATGTTAGTTTCACATCCAGTAGGTTACATTAGTAACAACATCACTGCATCGACGTCAACAGAATACAATAACCACAGCAGCCTTTTTTACGCGACAAAGTATTAATGTTAAAAGCGTCAAGCAAAACATTAACCTTCATCAAATAAAATAATACTGTATCAGTTTCAAATATATTAATCCTTTACAGTATTTAATTTGATTACATTGTCCAAACAATAAATATTGTGTACAACGGTTCAATAAATTAAAATAACATAATATATATTTAAATGCAGCAAACTTTATTAAACCATTGCTATTGCTAAATAAAAAAAAACATGAGTCAACAAGTCCGTGAATAGTCGAACTGTCTACGCTTTTCAAATCGTTCCAAACATAAACTCATCGTTTATAAGGAATAAAATAACTATATACTTTTTACATCAGTACACTACACTTGGTAAGTAAATAAAAATGTAACAGTAATTTATTATTCGAAACATATGTCTCTAAGTATATATTTTTGTATTCGCGCTGCTGTTTAAGATACGGCCAAAGAGTTTTTGCTGACAGAAAACCCTCGAGGCAATCGCGTGATTTGCCTACTCTATATAAAGTGAAAGGTAGGCGAATGTACGCAATACGCATATAAATGTGAACTTGAATTGTAATGCTATTTATTTATTTCGTCGATTTAATACAACGGGGGCGTAGCTCAGATGGTAGAGCGCTCGCTTAGCATGCGAGAGGTACCGGGATCGATACCCGGCGCCTCCAAACTACCCTAATTTATGTTTTGTTTTTAAATAATTTTGATTTTTTTTCAATCGATGTTGTGGATAAAGTAATTACGTTGAATAAAGACAACGGGGGCGTAGCTCAGATGGTAGAGCGCTCGCTTAGCATGCGAGAGGTACCGGGATCGATACCCGGCGCCTCCAAACTACCCTAATTTACGTTTTTTTTTTAAAATAATTTTGCGTTAATTTCAATCGGTGTTTTGGATAAAGTTATTACGTTGAATAAAGACAACGGGGGCGTAGCTCAGATGGTAGAGCGCTCGCTTAGCATGCGAGAGGTACCGGGATCGATACCCGGCGCCTCCAAACTACCCTAATTTACGTTTTTTTAAAAAATCCACGCGATCATCCATAATCATAGTTAGGTTCTACATAGTTTTCTTTTCGATAGTTTCCTATTTCTTTCGATTTTGAGTTCAACACTTATGTTCTCAATATTATCCTTTGAATGAAAAATAATTTTCCAAATCGCGTTAGTAATTACGAAGTTACAAAAGAAATATATACATAAAAAATATAAACGAATTCAGGACTTCGTTTTTGAAGACTATTAAAAATTAAACTTGTATTGGCAATATCTTTTCATTTTCCTGTTAGAATTTGTGACATCCCTAATCTTTACAGGATACTTACCATTTATCTTAAGCCTCCCTCGGCAGCGGCTGAAGCCTAGGTCCGTTCCCTTGGCGTGGAGCCCTTGAGTACGTTGCTCGCGCGATACAGTGACACAAAATCTTACATCATTGCGACAACATTACACATATCACCTTCACACACGTGCACGCATACACGCTTACACATAATAAGGTGGAAGGGTTTTATTTTTTCCCTTATCAAACTGAAATAGTTTAGAATATTATCCGATACGAAATATATGTAAGGGTTGTTGAGGTATGTATGCTTGGTACACATATATGTTTCAACAACTCATATATGTATGAATAGTTAGCTTAGCTTAGGTTAGCTCAGATAGGTCGCGAATTTCATGTATCAGGCAACAGCCAAAACCGAGGTGTGCCGCGCACTCTTGAGCTAGTTGTCAAAATAAAATCGGCTGACTGCCTTAAGCGCTCGCCTTAGTAGTCCGGTGAAGCTGTTAAGACCTTGCTTGGTCAGTAGCGTAGTCAGTTCGAAAACAAAAAAAAATTGTGTTTTTCTCAGCATATTGCTACCTTTAAATCTTTTGCTGCATTTGTTTGTGGTAAATGCTTCGATTTTACTAGTGTATCTGTATTTCTACAACCAATACACAGCGTGAAAGCACCTTTTGTGTTTACGATCTTCCTATGATGGCGTCGCGACGTAATATGGGGCTCCTCATCTTTCTTAATATTAAAAGGACGATGTGATCAAAACGTCCACGCTAAGTGTATAGTGTTTTTGTGAAGCATACCTTTTAGAATATAGTGAAAATAGTACCTAGGCAAAGCGCAGCGTTCCAATCTTTAGAAGTTTTAGATTGACAATTCTGACGATCTACAGTCATCATGTCACTTCAGGTGGATGGAGCCAATGACTAAAAATAATACAAAAAAAAACACGCTTTTATAGGTATAGCTTTTTTTTAAATATGAAGTTGATAAATAATGAATAAATAAAACGTAATTGTTTAATTAAAAGCAAACTTACGTTAATTTATAAGAATTTTAATGTTTCCACAAAAATGCGTCGTTGCAACTTGTTAAATGGCGCGCGCGGAACAAATTTATGGACGTCATTCTCTACGGTTGTTAAAGCGAAGTCAGATATGTCATTTGATCTTCTGTGTCATTACCGCAATTTTATTCAATCTCTTGGTTGTTCGTTAAATGTTTGGCTTCGTGTTAATCTTCTGATTATATAGGTAGGGTGTAAGGGGTGTCGAATAACATCTAAGACTTGAGACATCCAAGCCAACCTCACCTGCACGTGGTGCACCCTGCTGAATAACGAACGAGGCAATGGCGAAAGCGGGGTGGTAGGGTTTTACATATAAATGTAAATTGGTAAATGTACGCGAATTTAGAAACATTCTTTAGTACATTCTGAGGTTCAGGTTCATGCCACTAGACCACCACGACTATAAATACCATATAATACAAATAACTTACCATTTATTACATTCCTCCTGCATGACGTGTCCGTCGGGGTAGCTGCGGCCGCCGTGATGGCACGGACAGTCTGTCCGCTTCACGCACTTCTTAGACACCATGTCTAGTACGTAGTCCTTCTTACACTGGCATCCCGGACGGCATTCCGCTGTCGTCGATGTTTGGGGGAGATGCATGTTCTGTTAAAAAAATGTAGAGCTTTTTATACTTATTAAAGTGAACCTTTTTTTCTATCGCTTCAAATTATTTCGTCTATCTAGCGCATGTCGCATTACAGCCAGCGCGCGGCTGCGGTGTACGAGTAAAGGGAAAAGGGTTCGGCAGACCAGCCAAGCCCGTTATGTGTACGATCTGATCATTGTATTCATTACGTATTACGTACTCTAATACGCAGATTGACATAAAATTGTATAGTTGGATATCTTGTTTTGGCCATCTCCATAGTATATTCAGCCCATTCTCTTAAAACATAAACAGAATACTTGGTTTCATTTCTACCGTGTGTGAACTCACTCTCTTTCTTATGCATTCTATAAGCTTTTCATCTAGGAAGCTTGTTAGCTAACATCGAGCTACGTACGAACTTTATAGTAAGAGCAATTACAATGTAAATTACCAAAACATATTTGCATCCCGTATCCCTTTTTTTATTCACCAAAATATTATTCCTACGTCATTTACATTAATGAATTTCATTTTGTAAAATTCGATTAAATCCTTAATTATTTCTATACTCTTATAAGCCTTCTCTTATACTAACTTTGATTTGTATCTCTAATTTTACTCGCAAGTCCCAAATCCAGGGAAAGATTTACGTGACGTGATTTTTTTTTAATAAATTGAACTTTATACAAACAACTCTTTTGAGTAAAGAATTAGGTAGCTAAATAGGTCCAGTCCTTTTGAGGTTATGCGCCTACACATGTACCAATTTATTTTTATTTATATAGACTCCAATATTAACCTCAATATTTCATATCTACAGGCCGTCCCGTGACAAGCATTTCTTTTATTTCACAATCTTACCTTGCAAGTAAGTGGTTCAGCAATCTCACAAGTGGTAAACTCCATATTGTTAATCGCACTGCAATTGCTCCTCAAGTCCTCGGCTGGCGGATAGTTCTGGATCTCTTCAGGGGTCGCGGGCTTGCAATCCCAACTGGCGCCGACGCACGTACTGAAATATTATCATTGCTTATAGTTACTCTAATCCCATTAAAATATTTGTCTCATTGCATTACAAAATAAGCTTAATCCATTTTATAGCCTTGTACCTTATTACCTTGTACCTGGTACCTCGTATCTTATACCCGTGTCCTAATATTATAGGTAGCAGAGTCACCCTGCAGCTATTACTGGTTTCAGCATGAATGGGTCGGCTAGCCTAGTGGTAGTACCACCCCCTCATAGAAGACCGGCGTTAAGTAACGGTGCTTGCATTGTTGCGTTTCGTTCGGTCAGTGAGAGCGCCGGAGGCCCATCTCCCTTCTCCTCTCCCCTCTCGCCCACTTTCCCTCAAACACAAGCTGGCAACGCACTTTCGACTCCCCTGGGGTTGTTAGTGTCTAAGGGCGGTGGTGATCACTTAACATCAAGTGACCCACCTGTTTGTTTGCCAACTGTGACATTGAAAAAAAAATCTATCTCATATACATATAATTAGAATGTAAATCTAACGTGTCTGTACTTTTTCGAATTTTGTAAAAAGAATTGTAAAAAGAAAGTGAATATAGAACAGAAAAGTAACAATTGACAGGTGTCTAGGAATAAGTATCTTTTAGAAATGTCTAAAAAATTCTGTCTGTTTGTTTGTTTGAACACGCATCATTGCTAAAGTACTGCGTTCACGATTAACTCTCTGAAGAAAACCATAAAGCGTATCCTCGAGTAAAATTTAGTTTTAGTCTCATTAACATCGGTTCACTTTATCAAAAGTTATTGTAATTTTAATGACGAAGCGACTAAAGTACGATAGGAAACTAGATAAGTAAATGTACTTAATACATTCAGATGATTTTATCAGTCACTATTTTTTAACCGACTTCAAAAAAAGGAGGAGGTTATCAATTCGTCTGTATTTTTTTTTTTTTTATGTTTGTTACCTCATAACTTTGGACTGGGTGAACCAATTTTGATTATTCTTTTTTTATTTGAAAGCTGGTACTTCCAGTGTGGTCCCATTTCAATTTGGTACAGTTCCGACAACGGTATCCAGTGCAAAACCGTATAAGTTTTTAATTTGCATTAAGTATGTACACGACAAATAGACGAATAACTCAATATTACGCTAACCGATTTCGATGATTCATTTTTTATTGAAAAGGATGTACTTCAAGGGTAGTTTGATGAGAGTTTGGTTAGGTTCTGATTATGGGATCCGTGACAAAGTAAGAAAACTTTCAAGAAACGAGCCTACTCCTTTCTTAAGGGCCGGCAACGCATCTGTGTTTCCTCTCGTGTCGCAATTGTCCATGGGCGGCCGTGATCACTTACCATCAGGTGACCCGTATGTTCGTTTGCCACCAATATTATAAAAAAAACTCTTCAATTCTTAGGAGCCTATTGTGCTTATGTTCGTTGCTGTGTTGCAACATGACGCAAGCATTGTAATTACATTACTTAAGGTGTATAATGTGTGAAGCGATGGTAGCCGAGTTGGTGGTAGAAACTATCGCGGATTACTGATAAGGTTGCGTTCGTACCAAACGTTAATTATTGTACAACCAATTGAAACCATATCGCATACCATACCGATAGATACCATACCGCAAAAATGCGCATATTTTAATATACTTAAGGCGGAACGGAGTTCGCGGGCACTGCTAGTAAAATATATTTATGTACACTAAAAATGGAAAAATAAAGTAAATTTTCAAAAAAAAGTATTAACCGACTTCAATATCAATCAAAAACCCATAAGGCACTAAAAAGCGGAAAATAAATAGTTTATCAAATTAACCAAATTAAATAAAACATATGAATATGTGTGCTACCTAGAGATGTATTGGAAGTCGGTGCCAACCAAACCGAAAATCATATCATCTACAGGTACAAAGTTTAAGTCCACTCTCGCGTCTCTGTAATACAAAAATTTTGGTTGGTACCGACTTCCATCTCTAGGTAGCACACATATTCATATGTTTTACTTAATTTGGTTAATTTGATAAACTATTTATTTTCCGCTTTTTAGTGCCTTATGGGTTTTTGATTGATATTGAAGTCGGTTAATACTTTTTTTTGAAAATTTGATTTATTTTTACATTACTTTCAACGTAGACGGAGTCACGGATACAACTAGTTTATAATATTAATAAGAATAATAATATTTGGCACACATAAAAGAAATACAATGAATACGCTTAAAGCTGAGATCGGATCTGGAGATGCGGATCTTTAACATCATCTCAAGATTGTTATAAATGTTCACTTCGCTATAGAATATTCTAAGGTCAGGGACGTAGACAGCGAATAATAAAATAACGTACAAAAGGGCCCAATGTTGATTACACAGAATCTAGGTACAATAAAATGTGTAAAAAAGTTTCTAATAAGTTATCTATAGTTGATTTACATGATTAGTATTTTTTTAATCACACCAATAACAGCATTGAGTACACTTAAATCACTAATAAATTTACATTACAGCGAAGTTTTTAATATAGATTGGAATATATTTTGGTTTATAAAGAACATTAACTGCTAATAACGGTTAAATTGTGTTTTAAGCCTATTTTGCAGCTTTCTATCATTATAACTTGGCAAAAAAACAATGGTGATATCTTACCATAGTTCTCTTTCGCGTCTCCCTGGCCTGACTTCCTTATACCCAGGATTAAATTGCAACCCTTTGTGATAGCAAGGGCATAACCCTACCGGCACGCACACGCCATTGTCGTCTAAGAGCTAAATAAAACATATATAGTTTTAAATAATTTATAATAAATGATACTTCACAGTATATTATGAATGGCGTATTAGATATGACAAAGGAAAATCAATCTTAAAACATATTGGTATAGTTATGGAAATGTTTTTAATACAAAGCATTACTGGGATAAAGAAAATACAGAGGTATGATACATTGTATTGTATCTCTTTAAAATTACTTAAATATCTAGTATAAGTTAGGAAGCAAAATACAAATTCTGCGAAACCTATCAAATTAATTCGTTAACAAGAAGCAAAACTCATAGGTCGTGGTGGCCGAGTGGTTTGACTGGTGGAATATTTTTTCGATGTCCGCAGGTTCGAACCTCAGCATGTACCAAGGAATTTTTCGGAATTCGCATACATTTACCAATTTAAATTGTTAACACTATCGGCTGACGGTGAAGGAAAACATCGTGAGGAAACCTGAACCTGAGAAATGTTCTTGTAGTGCTACTGTATGTGGGAGAAAATAGAACTGTTGATTTCTCAGAGTTCCAATCGCCAATACGTCGTGGGCTGGCGTGGTGATTATGCCCATTAGCCTTCGGGAAGAGGCTCATGGCCTTGCAGTGGGTCTCTTACAGGCTAATGATGATGATGGAAATTCATAGGGGACACACTAAACTTCTCTAGATATCAGTTTATAGATGCTATTAATGAAAGTTGAATACGAGATGCCTAGAATCTTTTCTCAGATCTAAAATTATTTATACTTCTTGGCAGTAAGTATGATTAAGTGATAAGAATTTGGTGTCAGATGATGAGAATGAGGCAGAAGGATATAATCTGTAGGTACCTGTCCGGGAGGGCAAGCGCACCCCTCCACGCAGACCGGCTTGCACTCGCCGCGCGCCACCAGCGCCGTGTCCGAGCACTTCCGCAGGCAGCTGTCCGCGCACACCGTGTACTCCTGCCCACCCGTACACGATAACTCTACACGAAGATTTCCCCAATTAATTAACATAATCATTCCATAAGTAATTCGCTAGACACGACACCAATCACTCACATAAATACTCTGTTAGACCCGAGACTAACTAATTTTTATTTTTTTTTATATCATAGGAGGTAAACGAACAGGTGGGTCACCTGATGTTAAATGATCACCACCGTCCATAGACACTAGCAACACCAGGGGAGTCGCAAGTGCGTTGCCAGCCTGTGTTGGGGGAGGGGAGGAGGAGGAGAGGGAGAGCAGGGGGAGGTGGGCCTCCGGCGCTCTCACTGACCGAACGAAACGCAACAATGCAAGCACTGTTACTTCACGTCTGTTTTCTGTGAGAGGGTGTTACTATCCCGGTCGAGCTTTTTTGCTGAAACCAGTAATAGCTTCAGCGTGGCTTACGTCTTATAACATCTTCCTAATATTATAAAAAGGTAAAGTTTGTGCGTACTACCTGCACTAAATTATAAGTTAACCGCAACTTATACCAGGTGATAGGTTCGTCGCTTGCAATATTCAAAGAGATGGTACTTCATGGTCACATTTAATATATAGAATAATAATGTCAAAACAAATAATAATAAACAACAACAAGAACTTTCGTTAAACTTTGTACTAAGACTTTCAAAAGTATGGATACAACCGCAATAAACCTAGGTGCAATGATCGGTGTCGAGTATCCTGATAACATAGAATCCATAGTAAAGGCATTAAAAAATATTAGCTTTTAGATTTTCTAATTCGTCTAGTAAAATACAATTAAGTATTTACCCGGAGTTTTTGGCGGGATCTAAGTCTCTCATATAGTGGTTTGTATATTGTATTCATAAGCTTCTGCAATTTTAGTGTATATTTTGTAATATTGGTGGTATTTTACGTAATATAGTTCGGTTATTTTTGACAAGTGGGTGAAATAATACCATGAAGCATGGTTTCTGAGATGCCACAAAAATTCCATGGAAAGTTCTAACAACACCATTTTGTTAGACCATTTTAATTATCGCATGAGACTTGTTATAGTATTTGTACGGTTACGGACACTACATGTTCCCTTACTTATTATGTGCGCATCAGCACAGTCTAATTAAAATTATATTTATTAGATATTTGAATTATTTGTTGCATTCAAACTACCTATTAGGATGCACAATAACATCAATGTAACCAATTAAATAAACTAATTGTGACCTAACAAACAACTTTATTCCCACAAACGGGCACCTAAGAACAGAATTAAGGCATGGACTTGTTCCTCACTTCTACAGTACTACCTACTTGACAGTAGCAGTAATAATTTGGAAGATTGGTTGCCAAAATTAATTAAAAAATAAAGTATTTACCACACTCCTTGACGTTGTACCGCCACTGCAGGATGACCCCCGCCTTGGCACACGCCATGCCGTAGTCGCCGAGTATCGGGCACAGGCACCGGGAGATGTCGCCGGCGCAAGCACACATGTCGTATACGCACCATTCGTAGTAAGCTTCCACATCCACGTGCCAATGGCAAGCTAAACCGAATAAAGATCATTTTATTAATTAAAATCACGTGGGTATTGGTAATTAAAGCCTCTGAGCGTTGAATAATGTCTACACAAGTATTAATACCACGTCCCATTACAGCAGCCTTTAGAGGGGGTTGCGCTACAACGCTACAAAGTGCTGGAACAATATTCCATCGCTAATAAGATTTACGATTAGTTTAATCACATTATACTGGTGCTATTTTTTAAATATTATAAAGGACAAACGAACAGGCGGGTCACCCGATGGCTAGTGATCACCGCCGTCCATAGACAATACCAGGGGAGTCACAAGTGGCGTTGCTGGCCTTTTAAAAAAGAGTATGCTCGTGTCTTTCTATCTTTAGACTTCCTCTGATATATATATTCTTATTGTTATTCATGCTCGTTACAACACACATTCGTCTTAATATTCCCATCTGTGTCCAATGTAATCTTTTTCTCTCCCAGCGATCAGATCCATATAACACGACTGGTCTTATTACTGTTTTATACACCTTGTTCTTGAGTTTCAACGGCACTTGTGGTTCACAAGGTACCTCAGGCACCTGTCGCCAATCAACCTTGCATTTATCCTGTTCTTTACATCCTTGTCTATACCACTGTCATTTTGGATCAATGAACCGTGGTATTAAAAATAAGAGCAGGTGGTAAAGATATACCACTTCAGGTCATGTACAGAACAACTATGAATAAAAGAAATGCGTAAAATGATTTAATACAAGACCGTTAAGAGCAAATAAATGGAAAATTACCTTCAAAAAGTTTACTCTTCAACATGCTACAGTACTTCTCAGCAGCTTCCTTGTTCTCCACGTTCGCCTTGCAAGGGTGCTCCGGTTCTTTGGTGTCGACGTCCGAGCAGAATTCTCTAGTTTTCCACTTGTTGGCGAAGGCCAAAGCGGACTGTTCGACATCGTTCTCGGGTGTTAGGAAGTCGTCTTTTTGGTTTAAATTGAATGTGCCACAGAGACCCTAAGAAAAGAGGAAGATTTGCTGAATTTGAAGAACTAATTAAGCAAATATGGGGATTTGCTGAATTTGAAGAACTAATTAAGCAAATATGGGGATTTGCTGAATTTCAAAAACTAATTAAGCAAAAATAAGGATGTGCTGAATTTGAATAACAAATTTATCTAATCAGCAAAGAGGCCTTTCTATGTTAAGTTAACTCTTAACTCTCCTTGATAAGACTAGAAGTATTGAATAAGTTTACTGATACAGTATTTGATGAGCATGTTTTAGGCTTTTACTCATATTACTGCCCACTTTTCTTTCTGATTTTTATCTGTACATTGCTAACTTGATACATAATGTAGTGCTACTGGCATTCAATCGACAAACAAAAAAGTAAGGTATGTCATAAAGGGCCACAATAGAACTGAAACTTTTGTTTACAGGAATACGTTCTAATTAAAAAAATACAACAAAAAGCCGACGTCACGCGGCTTTCCCGGGCGGTCACCCATCCAAGTACTGACCGCGTCCGACGTTCCTCAACTTCGGTGTTCGGACGAGAACCGGTGTTTTCAACACTACCTGACACAGCGTTTACCCCCACTACTTATCGTCGCACAAAAACGTTTGTCGATCAGAATTTCAAAGCTTTCTCATAACAAGTTTCACTTAAAAAAGTAAATATTCAATTCCCAAAGCAGTTACAAGGGAGGGTAGTTTTTAAATATACCTTGGTCTTCTCGTGGAATTGTGCAGGTACATCAATGAAAACTCGAGTGTTTCCATCCCACCACACATCAACTTTGTTCGGGAGTTGCACTGAAACATAGTGTAACATTTATGTTTATTGCCTGGAGAAAGCTAAATATACTTTCCATTACTTCGTTTTTTTTAATCCTTATATAGAACTTTATGTGCCAATTTGTAATCATATGCTAGGAAATAGAAAAAGATACGGTTGTGGGTTCTTTCATAACCTAAAATTGTGCAGATTTACCAATTTCCAAAATTCTCCAATTTTCAATACTCTTTTCGATAATCGAATTATCTCTAATATACATAGTACATTAGAAAAATAATGGTCATTGGCATGAACTGATAACCACTAGCGTTGTGATTTTGAGAGCCTGCATTATTATGATCAATACCGTTATTAATTATACTACTCGACAGAAATTAGTTATGAACTATTAAGAAAATTGAGGACACGCAACAACTCATTGCACATAATTACCAATAACGAAGAGTGAAGAGACTGCCCGTATCCTGACGTCTCCAACAACAACAGGTTTTTAAATATACCTTGGTCTTCTCGTGGAATTGTGCTGGTACATCAATGAAAACTCGAGTGTTTCCATCCCACCACACATCAACTTTGTTCGGGAGTTGCACTGAAACATAGTGTAACATTTATGTTTATTGCCTGGAGAAAGCTAAATATACTTTCCATTACTTCGTTTTTTTTAATCCTTATATAGAACTTTATGTGCCAATTTGTAATCATATGCTAGGAAAAAGAAAAAGATACGGCTGTGGGTTCTTTCATAACCTAAAATTGTGCAGATTTACCAATTTCCAAAATTCTCCAATTTTTCAATACTCTTTTCGATAATCGAATTATCTCTGATATGCATAGTATATTACAAAAAGAGTGGTCATTGGCATGAACTGAATAACCACTAGCATTGCGATTTTCAGAGCCTGTATAATCACGATCAATACCTTTATTAATTATACTACTCGTCAGAAATTAGTTATGAACTATCAAGAAAACTGAGGACACGGAACAACTCATGGGCTTACAATAGCTCATAATTACCAATAACGAAGAGTGAAGAGACTGCCCGTATCCTGACGTCTCCAACAACAACAGGCAGTGTGGTGACCTCCTTCCCGTTAACCAGTATGAAGCCACCTTGTTTAAGATTGATACTTGTCGGTCCGTATATCACTCTAACGGCTTTCGTGCACGATGGTTTGCCATCGCCCTTGTACGGGCTTAAGTTCATTGACTGAATGGATAATAGAAGGGTTTTAATTTTACATAAAATCTATATTAATTAATCATTCGAATCAATGAAACAGAGGGGAAGACATGTGAAGTACTTGACCGGAAGTCAATGATATTTACTATCAAAGAGAGTACGTAGACGGAAACGGAAGTACTTATTTCACAAATACGTTTCGAATAAAAACAAGTCAGATTAATTTATGATTATACTACAGTAACATTCATATCCATAATCATAATACAGTAACGTATCAGCTTATTAAAGAAAACAGAGCTTCTGTTATCAATTTTTTTCCAAAAAATAATCCAGAAATGGAAGGAAAACTAATCACAAGATAAAGTTTTAAGTTTAAAAAGAATTAAAAAACAAAACTTGATTCTATAATTTTGTGGAAATTTAAAGGAGCCACGATAAATCGGTGGTTTCGAATTCAAGCTCCGTGCTAAACGAAGTAAGTTCGAATTCTCTATTGAGCTGGACTTGTTGAAACCACAGTAATAGAGGGTTTTCTAAAGTTACTACACACGAATACAAAAATTTGTCAACAAACATAAACAGATATGTTTTGGTAGCTTAAGAGCCCCAGCTTTATGTGTATCTTAAATTACAGTGACATTTAACATCAGGTGAAGAAAAAAAACAGATGGCGCGGAAACTGTAATATGAATTTTACAACAATAATTTTCCTAACAGAGTTTTGGCAGGATCTTGGAAACCTATGTAGTGGATTTTATATTCATAATCTTGTGTTCTGTGACTCTATGTTTTGTAATATTGGGGTGGTGTTTTACGTAATATAATTCGGTTATTTTGCACAAATGAAGTGGATGGAAAATAATACCACGGAGCATGGATTCTGACTTACCATAACAACTCAGTGGAAAGTTCTAAATAGGTGGCGACCTTATTGTTAGAACGTTGAAATAATCGGAAGAAACTTGTAATAGCATTTACCTATTCGACAAAAGCAGGAATAATCTAGTAGATTTGGTTACCAAAAACATAATTAAAAAAACATCAGGTGAGATTGTAATTGATCACAACTTTCTACCGAACTATATTATATTAAGGTTTGAACCTTAAAGCATATAAAGTAATTTATTCTAGTAGATTAATGGAAAAAAAGGACCTCTGTAATTGCTCCAGAGCAGGCGACGTTCTCGACTTCAACAGTGACGTTCTCAGCACTGAGCATGGTGTAGGTGCAGTGTCCCATGAAATCGTATCGCAACCCATCGAATGTTGTGTAGTGAGGGTCCCCAATAGCTCCACAACGAGCACCGCAAGGGACCTGAGTGCATGTCCACTCGCCGGCTTGGCATGTGCTACGGTGTTATTTATATTATTCAAGACATGATCGACTAAGAATTGTTTCTAGTGTGATAGAGTGATTTACATTTGATGCACATTTACAAAACGATGATGGCTTAGTTGATAGCGTGTTCGGACACAGTGTCGATGGACGTAGATTCTAATCCTTGCAACCGAGTCGGAGCTTCCAATGAAGAAAAACATCGTGGTGAAACCATAGCATGTTGGTAAGGACATTTCTATACCCGCCTGGCTAGCTACTACCCTCAAGTTGAAAATTTGTCGCCAAGCACCTGTCGGTGTGTTCTGACATCCGAACTTAATAGTCAGTCTCCGTTGGACTTGGCGTATTTACCACCTTACATCATGTCCTCATTTAAAAACAGGTAATATTGTGGCCAAACGCTTAAAACCTATAAAGTAGTCAAATAAAAACATTGGACAAGTGCATAAATTGGAACACCGTAGCAAAAAGTAATACAAGTATTTTCCCAGAAGTATTTTAATATTGGTTTATTAGACAATGGACGACTGTCAAGATTAAGTTGTCTTCTCATAATAGTAAAACAGTTTATAAATAGCTAGTAACATATTTTTTATTTATATTAATAGAATAACAGAGGTCCGCCGTTGTTTGGGCAACACGCAAAAATTACTGAAAGTATTTAGATTTTTTTTCAATGGTTTTACTTCTGATATAATTGGTCCTTATCTAAAGAAATATATCATGATGTCTTAATTTAATATAAAGTTTTAAAAAACTAACATTTTTGTAAACACTAAAATAATTTAGTAATCAATATTTTTATTGTCGAAATTTTACGTGTTTTCATTTGTGTATAAAACACACTGACAAACAACGCAGATGGAGTCGAGGGTATTACATACCGTTAATATATTTTGAAACGATTTCTAAGATTATTAAGTTTCACATGATCCTAAATATAAAATATTTTTTTTTATACCCATTACTCCTTCACCTTTGAAAATATCAATTTAATATCAAATCAAATCCAGTTAAAAGATTTTGATTTCGAAACTAAATATTGTAGATCATATTACAAGTTCAAATAATATGTAAACCTTCGTTCTATTTTCCTATTAGCATTCATAATATTGATGAGTGTTATTAAAATGTTGGCAGAACTCACCAAGTATTGCAGTCCTTTGGTAGAACGGTTCCAGGTGGGAACACCTTGTTCCTCAGTCTGCACGGACACTCGGTCTTGGGAACGCAGCGGCCTCCTTCTAACAACAATCCCTCGGGGCAGTAACACCCTTCCACGCAAGTTGCATTATCGGAACGCGCCGGTACTAACGGGAATGCGCAACTTGGTTGAGCTTCTGACCCACACGCCTGGTATATCTTACCATCGGGGCATTTCATTGCTATAAAAAAATTATTGTAATTCATATATCAGTTGTAAATATCCTCCCTATAACTGTAAAGGAGAAATATAAAGGAATCGATTCGTTATATTTCTAAATGAGCTAAATCCAACTTTAATTGTTCATATAATAACATGTTGAACGTTTCAAATTTTGTCGATCGGAAGGTTGCTAGTTTTTGTTTTATGAAAATTTGAACGGCTAAAATTGAATTTTCAAATGTAACGACACATAAATCAGCTGTAAATATCGTTCCTGTGACTGCAATGGAAAAAATAACAGTAATCAAATCAGTATACAAGGTATTAGTAATTTTAAGTACTACGGAATTCATAACTTTTGACATACCTATAAAGCATAGGCCATTTCATTTTAGTGCTATTAAAATATGCGAATTCAGAAATTGAAATGTGATTTATTACCATAGTAGTTTTAATAGAAATTAGTAAATTTTAATTATTATTTTCCAAATCTATAAAACTACCGATGAATTGTATCAATGATGCTTTGTATGAATCTTTGCAACAATTGAGATATTTGCAATTATTTTCAAAGTTTATAAGAAATATTTTTTTACTTACGGCAGGTTTCAGGGTCACGCCAGTACTTCATCTCCTCAATACCGTGTCGGAGACATTCCTTCGCATACACCGATACTGTGCTGCAAGCGCATTCCTCTGCACCTATAACGATATACCGAGTAGGAACCATTCTTGCCAATAATCCTTAAGATGATAGACACTATGCAAGATTCAGTTGAGTAACACTACTGTAACATCTAATTCTATTGCAAATCAACTGCTCTACAATTGTTATGTTCAAATCTAATCGATATTTAGTAAGAAACATTAGATTTGACAAAGGAATATGGAATCATCCAAATCTTTAACTGTACCTAATACCATAACTATAATGAAAAATGTTGGAAAAAGTTTTATTTTTACCTGAATATTGTAATTGGAAATATTCATGAATTATGGTTGAATTGCGACTACTACGTGAAAACTAGTTATATTCAATCTGTAATAAATATTAATCATCTAAAGCTTCGACTGCACCTAAAAGAAGGAAATATGGCAGAACATGATTATTATGCCTGATTGGATCGCAACCAGCATACAACACATGTATCAAATGCCATAGTAACATGCTTAGACATATCGCATTCCGGGACACCATCGGAGAATGGGGTGATAAAAAACCTTTTTCCAACTGAGTCACTATTACTGTGCATATGGTGATAAGCAAATAATATTCACTCTTTTTTTGTCTCATTACGAGATCAGCCGATGTATATTCAGGCAGTGAAAGACTAGAAAGTCGATAGGAGAAGGTTGGTTGGCGTTGTAATTTAGACTATCAGCCATCTTTGTTTTCGGATTGCATTGTACTAACTATCATCCAATACCATCACTATGACACCACAGTAAAAAAGTGTTTATTAACATACTTTTATCTTGCAAATATATTAATATAATGCATCTACGCAAATAGACGTAATTTATGGATCCCAAAACTTGACTCTTTCAAATCAAACTGTATACGGTTAATCGTCATGGGTATACTGGTAGTGATATAGTTGGAAGGAAAGAAAATTATAGAAGAATTTTGAAGCACAACTAAAGTAATACTTACTGGAGTTTTGTGTGCAAGCACAGTAGTCCCATTGACAGGTCTCCAATAGAAAAGTGACATC